>VUYV01000347.1:689462-789753 GCA_008711295.1 Anarhynchus alexandrinus | reverse complement strand
TTTTTTTGCTTTGGTCCCTCAACACACCTACTGTTGACTTTAACTGGCTGAATGTTCTTCAATGATTTCCACACTGATTAATATTGAAGTGTTGAACTAGACACTGCTTTCAGATAAACCTTAGAAATACCTATAAAAAAAGATTCATCTTTTTTGTTTTCAACTGAGGGTTTGTACCAATGATGTGAAAAAGACAGGAGTCAACAAGGAGTGATAATCTAATTTTTCTCACAAATAGGTGCATCTGAGGTTTTTAACAAACCAAAGTTTAAGGGGATAGAATAAAGTAATGGCAGTTGTCTCAGAAGAACTAAATGATACTTCCTCTGTTCTGTTTGTTAGGGTTTTTTTTTAATATTTACACTTAATTTGTCAATGATTCAATACTGTAAAAGATTTTTGCCTTCTGATTAGAAGGGAAACCTACAGGAATTTTTATTCTGCAGAGAGCAGTGGAAATAAAACTAAATTCAGGAAACAAAATAACCATTTAATTTGCTCCCTGAGCTGTTTGTGCCTTGCCTATGTATAGACAAACAAAGGAATATTTAAGGGAATATATGAAAAATTAAAAAGAAGCAGTGTAGACAATACTAGGATTTGTCACACATTATGTTCACAGGGGCACAAACTTGACACAGGTGAACACTTTACAGATCCCTTTGCTTCACCCCTCTCCCTCCTTCTGCCTCCCCCCCAAAACATCTGCCTATGTTGGACACCACACAGAGTGAGGGCGGTGAATCAGTCATTTTGACCGTGTCTCAGGGGAGAAAGCGCACTGCGTTTTATGGGTGAGTTTCTGTCTTTCCTGCTGACACACCTCAAGAGGCTTTACATGAGGACGGAGAACTGAGAGCTGTGCGAGGAGCGGCCTGGGCTGGGGATGGAGGCCTGTACGGGGGAATGCTGGTCCAAAGCTTGTCTTCTCCAGCTGGCATTGCTCAGTGACTTGCATTGCCCCCACTGCCCGGAGGCTAGCTGGTGGGCTTGGACCTTGGCACGGTATTCACAGATTTTTCTCACAAAGAGATGCATCCCAGGTTTTTAACAAGCCAAAGATTTAAGGTGACTTAGCGGTGGGTGAGAGAAAACTCAACTGTTCAGAGGGACTGAATGATCCGAGCTTTGCGGCGCACCCACGTACAGGTGCAGTGGTGTGATATACACATAAAATAACCGTCTAAATCAGCCCAGCTAGTTCAACAACGAAAAAGAAGTTGTTGTATCGTCTTTTTGTCCAAAGCTCTGCTCTATACTCTTAAGGCACCCACCCAGACTCCAACAGTAGATTTTGTGGCCAGACTGTTAGTGCTTGGCTGACTGTGGCCGGACTCCTGAATCCATGTTTTGGCAGCTATCTGGGAACTGACAGAGCACCAATAAACCTCACTGAAGTCATCGCCTCTGAAAACCAGGCCTCCTGTGTTTCTGTGCTGAAAATGGACTTAAAAGCCTTCATTTAAGCACCTGAGATTGAAAATATTGTCTAAAGGTTTTACATTAACCATAGATTAAACAGAACTGTCAGCCAGCAACGATATAAATGTAAGTCATTCCCTGCCCCGACCAATGTTGCTTTTTCTCACTTAAAAAAGATCTGATTCATTGTTTCGCATGTGCCCCTGCGCGGTTTAAGTGGTATTAGAACCGGGGCTTGTTTTCCTCCTGCACCTTTCGCAGCTGCGTTGAACCTGTGCCGTCAAGGGCTCAGCCGGGGCTTATGCACTCGGTGGCAAAGACAGGCAAGTAGAATACAGCAAATTTTTTTTTAATCCTCCTGCCTTGTGATCAGCGTTGCAGCTTTTTCAGATCCTCAATTGTCTGCATTCCTGTGGAAGGCATACCACAATTAGAAACCACTTTCTTTCTTTCTTTACCTCAGTCCAAACAAACTCAGCCTAGTTGTTCATTTTCTCTCTCTTCGACCAATATTAACTTTAATGTACATTGCTGCCTCCTCAAATCTTTGTTTCACTTATCATTTCCTTTGTGTTATGCCCCAGAAATGTGAACTTCTAATCTACATCTTGCATTAATTCTATTACACTTAGTTCTGAACACATGTGATCCTAATTCGGTGCCCTTATTTTTGGAACTTTCTAACTTTCCCATGCAACTCATTTAGATGTCATTCATCATTTTCTGACTAATTTTTATTTCCTCCTTTCTGTCCTTCTTTTCCTATCAACAGGAAAATACAAACAGCAAAAAAAAAAAAATAAAAAAGATGACAATTTCAATCAACAAAAGTCAGTAATTTCTTTTCTAGTACGTCTTCATGTGAGGTGGTCAGCAGAAAAATGTCCTTTCTAAGTGATGGAAGCATAATACAGCATTCATGCAAGTGAAGTGGCTTGTTTGCCTTGCAGTTGTCTAATTTTAACCTTTTCTTCAGCCTGGGAGGACAAGCAAAAAGCTGTATGCGAAAATGAAAATAAAAAGCACCTTTTCCTTTAAAATCCTGTGCTGGAACGAATGCTAAATGCCAGGTCCAGCCTCCTGAAAGCAAGCTTCTAGCAGGCAGACAGACATTTCGGAGAGCTGCATGCTTCGTAGCAGCAGTAGCAGCAAAACTAGGAAAGTTCCCTGCAGCTCAAAACAAAATAACAAACCCTCTACCTGTATAGGTTTATGTTAAATTGATGTTGTCGAGAAAAGCCTGCGCCACCTTTACCTTGCAGGGTAACATGCCTTTTCCACTCACTGCAGAAAACAATACAAAGAATGAAGTGGCAATACTGGAACGCAAACAAAAAGACCCGGCAAAGCATGGGGAAGTGACTGACTGAAATTTTCAGAAGTGCCCAAGGACTGCTTCAGCAGAGAAACACACATTGAGTGTGCTGACACATGAAAGAACTGACTAAAAGATGAAGCCGGTGCCCGACTTCTCTATTTTCTCTTGGGACATGCGGGGAGCAAACACCATTCCTGTGGCAGGAATGCTTATCCTAAGGGCAGCAATAAATTAGGCCTCCAGTGCAGTGACAGCTACAGGACATCCCCAAGGCAAAGAATTGCTGCAAAGCGGTCTCTCTGTGGATTTCCCTCACTGCTAACGAGTAATTACCCCTATCCCCCTGCCCGTCCCAGCCCGTTGTCACAGCCCACCGTGGTGTCCCGGCAGGATGCTGGTGCTGCGGGAGCTGCGGAGCCGGCTTGGCACGGGCACCCCGGCAGCGGGGGAGATGGGCCAAGCAGCTTCTTGGAAACAGCTGCCTGGGAAATGATCTCCAAAGCGAGCGGCACGGCGAAACAGAACCGTGCTTCCCCTCTCACGCTTATTTTTTTCCAGTCCTGCGGATTCATCAGCTTCGTGTTGGAAAGCCTCTTGGTACTCACTGGAGGTGGTACTGTGCTGATGTGCCTCCACGCCAAATATGCTGAGAGAATTCCTACTGTGAAAAAAATGAGCTAAGGAGAGGACAAAGGAGCACACATATGTATTCCTAGTAAAAATACGAACCCCACAAGCCTGTTTGAATCATATGTTTGAATCATATTGATTTGACAAGTTCCTGCTGGTAGTAAGAATGAAAGAGAAGTCAGTGAAGTGGCATGTGCATGTGCTTACAAACCATTTTTTAACCATATCAGATGGCCTTAGGCTTCTCTTCTAAGGACAACTATTTTTTAGCCCAAAACGTGTCCAAAAGGTTTGGCAGAGGGGATCAACTTAACAGTGTCACAACTTGCAACTGCGCTTAACCACTGTCAATATATTCAGCAATTTCAGTCATGGACTCCTCAGTCACGAGGAGATCCTCAGAATTCTTGCTCGGTGGGTCACTTGGCCTGTGAAGACTTATAGCTCCTGCCCTGGGTCAGGGCTGTTTCTAGGACTCGTTTAGGTGTTTTCACTCATACCTGTTTTACCCTGCTCAACTGAAACTTGTTAACTCAATTCCTTAATAAAACTTACAGCCCTGATCCAAAGCTCAGCTATTTAGAAACCATTTACCTGACTCATGCAATTCAATTATTTCACTTTACAGCTACTGAAGACTAAATTTTGAAAAATGCTGTAATTTCGTGATCAGTTTAAACTGCCATAAATGAGCCCTGTGGCTGATAGAAGCAGTCCCAATTTGCTCCCAACCCCGGTGCTATTTCTGGCACATGGAGTACGCATTCATGGCTCTGCTGTTCTGGGGTAAGGAGTCTGAGTCTGAAGCCTGTTCAGGACATAGCCTTGGGTTCAATGATGCTGACACCTACTTTTTGACTTCACAAAATTTCAGGCGTGAAAGCAGACATGGGGGACCACAAGATGAAAACTTCTCTCAGATTTGGATTCTGTTCAGAATCCACTTCAGATGGCAACTGATAAAGAACTTCATTTATAACTCCAGACTTGTATCTCCATGCAGCTAAGGTGCATGGCAATATTCCTTTGTATATCTATCTCCATTTATCCTTTTGAAAAATTTGTTTACATTCACCACTGGTGTAATTTATGTTCAAAATCCTTTGTGATAACGTACATCATCACTGACACAAACATATTTTCCCACACTTGGGTTCAAAGCTCAAGTATAAATCCCCTCTCCAACCTCAGAAGTGAGATGTACAGTCATGCAAAATTTAGAAAATCCTGTCATGGGTGGTTTTGCTAATTTTCATCTGAGCATCTCAAGGAAACCATCAGCCATAAGTGTGTAAATACTTTGCAAGCCTCAGGAAGGAAAAGTGAGGAGTGTCATCTTTCTGATGCCTTTGCAAAAGCCTCATCAGTGGATCCAGAGGAGACCACATCAATACCACTGGTTTAACAGACACTGAACATTTTGCAGGTGTTTTTCCTTTTGTTAGGTTGGATTTTAGATCTCTGTTGAGCTTGGTATGAAAGAACTAGCAAGCTCAACAACTTGCACAGCAAGTGTTAAGCAGCTAAGTGTTATTTGCTCCAATAAACAAGCTTTCTGTAGGGAAGTCATTGGTAATGTATACACTTGCTAGAACTCATAGAACAGGATGTGCTTTTGGATGCCAAAAGCAAGTCGCTGGAAACGACAAGTAGGCATTAATTAGTCCTGTTAGCATACTGAGCACATCTACTACCTTTTACAACATAAACAACAGAAAAATGAGAAATTAAGTAACAGTGGATGAAACCTGTCAATACATTACATTTATATGTTTGTTCTTTTTTTCTGAAACACTTGTTGCATTAGAGATTTATAGGGCAGATACAGACTGCTTTACAACCTGCTACTTGTGACTCCCCGGTGTGGCGTGTCTGCCCCCTCAGAGCATCTCCCTTCACTGATTTCCAGGTGATCCAGAGCTGCCACCCTGCTTCTACATTGTTTTTTTTATCGCAAGCCTGGTGGGCACATCTTAAGTTAGCAGGATGTCGCCAGTGAGGCTAAATTCACTCCTCTCAGCTGCGAGTGGCCGATGGCTCTGAGGCTATTATGGTGCACTAGGGTAGAGATCAGCATCCGGATGGGGCAGGTCACAGAGTAGGTTCAAACCTACTTCAAGCAGGTTGAGACTATTTTCCCCTTCTTGCTGTTCTGTCTTTAGCGCTTTGTAACTGGTGTGAATGAGTTCTCCGCTCAATTTTTCAGTCTCTTGTCCCCGTTCTACTGAGCACAGCTCATTTTTCCTGTTGGCAATTATTATTCATCCTGTTAAAGGATGCTGAATAGTAAATGAAAATATGTATGTTCAGGCAATGTGTGACTACTTGGAATGCACAGTCCATAAATGTTTCTGGACTGGCCCGACAGATAATCCTACTTCAGACAGCTGGAAACAGCTGCCCCGAAAACAGGACCTTATCTGACGGTGGTTGCTAACTGATGAGTCAGTCAGTGGATGGTGTTACATCAAAGTGGATTAGGGAGGAACAAATCTAAGGTTTGCTGATAGGAATGGAGATGAGAGACAGCAATAAAAATGCAATAGACCAAGAGAGAATGGGTATCAACCTCTGAAACACTGAGCAACAGGCTGGCCAGGCACACCGTGTAAGAATTAGCAGGCTGGCTAGTCTTACAGCCAGGAGGGGTAGAAATCCTGTACATTTTTTTCCCAGGGGATTAAGATAAGATAAAGTAGCTTAGATAAGACCTTGTAATGTTTGGTGTTTCTCTAAAAGAAAACAAGTACGTGATGTTGCTTTGCAGCTAATAAGGGTTATGAGCCCTACATGTATCCCTGATAAAACACCACCGCAGAAAATGAAGTCCGCCCATGCGGCTGGGCTCCTGGTATTACTTTATTATTGGGTAAAGGACACCTCCAAAAGCACACTGCTTCCTAATGCCAAATTAAGGTCTTAATTCAATACCGACTCAAGGAAATGTGACACCTGCTGAAGCAAAAAGACTATATAATGTGCATTCATAAAGATCTCCCATCCAAGCTCGAATCATCCTCTAAGCTGCCAGACTTTGAGATCATAGCCCATCTCACCATGGGGCACAGACAAAGCTATTGCAAAGCTTAATGCTGCTGCACACAGCGAATGAATCACACATTCTGGTCATTTGAGTGGGCTGAATAAGGTTTGTTACATCAAGATATAGTTCTCATTCTTCTGAACAAAGCAAAACATTTAATGAAAAACTGACGTTTTCTTAATATAAATGAGTAAGCACAGTAATTTGCACTTATATAACTCCTTTCATCTCCTCCAGAGCTCAGAGCTTCTTAACAGTGAAAGGTGATTTTTTTCTTTACTTACATTTTAAAGGAAAAATTGAAGCACTTGTAAATGACTTGCACAGACCTGAATCAGAACTCAGGTCAGTCTCCTGCTGTCGTTGTTGTATGTTGCTGCATCCTCCTCGCTACCAGTTTAATAGTTTATTGTTTGGATATTGTTGTTTGCATACAGAGTATAAGTTTACGGCAGTTGCAGAATGATTTTTTACTTCATTATATAGATTTATGCTGCAAGCTTTGGAAGGTAAAAATAATTTCTCTACTATCCAGTATAATTAATTTATAAATACTTGGGTCCAGCTTCATCAGAACTAGTAGAGGATGAACAAAAAACCTGGTAGCACATATTTTTCTTTTGGCATCAGCACTGGCTTACGTAGCTCTCACTTTGTTCTCTTGTACAATTTTTTCATTGCACTCCGTTTTTAAATCTGATTCACTGCACAAACAGCTGTTGATACACAATGTAGAGAGTGGGCTGTAGGGAGGGAGTGGCAATGGGCAATGAGAACTGCCCTGGCCAGCTTTGCTACTGAAAAACAATCCATGAATATATCACCGAATTCACTGTGTCCTGGACACACTGAATATAAAATAAGTATGTGTTTTAAATGCTGAACCCGGATATCTCAAAGGTTTGATTAAAGCATACAAAGTTTTTATATTTAGGTCACTAGTTCAAATCACAAGTAAAAGATCTGAAGTCCATTTCCTAGTGGAAGAGTGCTAATAGCACTGATTGTCACTCTTCCCAGTGCTCTTACTAAAGGGAATGCATTACCCGCTCTGCCCTAGAGGCGGGTCACGGCTGAGCACATTGGCAGGTCTGTGTGTAGGATGCTGTTGCTTCCTTTGTCCCTGTTGAATAACTAGGAAATTAATCCCTTGGGTAGTGAATGTGACACCTTCTGACACCACAAATTCACACAGGCAGATGGAGGGAAAGAATGCAAAGTGTCTATAGATTCGCTCTGTGTAAATCAAAAGCCACTCAGAGGTAATTTCTATTGGACAAGCATAAAACTAATGCAACCCAGACCCATGCCAGCTCCTAACTGATCGATAAGAATATTCAGTAAAGCCATTGCAAATGTCCAGTTTTTAATTGGTGCATAAAGTTTTATGAAACTGGATCATCACATACGCAGTAACAGCATGTAAAAACTGCAACAAACGCACCCATGACAGCTTAATAGTAATTCTGACAGTACATATTTCATAAGAACCTGTTTACCACTGATATCCTTCGTGAACTTATATTGGAAATAAAGGCTATTAAATTGCAGTCAACCCATGAAATTATTACTACAAACATTCATTATTTTATGAAGCAGCCTATTGACATTCCTTAGCCTGCAGAAAGAATTATGAACTCTTGTTACACTAGTACACCGTAGCTTGGCCTTAGATTATAAATTCATCACTGTGTTCATAAGCTCTCGCCAGTGTTTCGTTGCTTATGTGTTAAATGTGTGCATATTTACCAGTCTTGCTAGAATCACAACTAGATAGAAATGATTACATTAAAATGCCAGGGCCTGGCATTCATTTATGTGAAAAAACGAAGCTGTAGTTTTACTGAAGATGAATTACAGGACTGCATAAAACAAGGCATACTTTTTTCACTGTGTCAACAAATAAAGTGAAACTTAGTACACGAATTACTGTACCATGCTGGTAAGTCAATCTATAGTCTTACGAGTTTTATTCACGGGTCAGCTTTACTGCCTGTGAGCTCAGCTACCCTGAAGGGCTGACTACTGAAGCCTTGTCTACAGACGCTCATGTACCTCCACTGACAGAGCCTCTCATGTATACCCAGATCAGGCAGATAGGAAATGCTTATTGTTGGCCAAACTTCTCTGGCAGCTCCCTGAATTATATAAAGATCTTTTCTTTTGGAACAACTGCCCACAGTAATGGCTTTGTTGGCATCATGACATCTACCAGAAGGTGTCTGGTTTCCACATTGGCTTGGGGGTATCAGCAGAACTTTCTGATTGTAGACCTAGCCTGACCTAAATTACTGTAGGAGATATGCATGTAGGGTATGAACAAAATCATAGAATGGAGTTAATTGACTCATGTTCTTTTTGGTTTGTTTTTAGGTTTTTGTGGTTAATGGAGTTTCTATTGTTTCCCTTGGCTATCTATTTTACAACTGCACTTGGCTGAAGGACCAGGAAGTTGTTCCTTTTTTTTTAGCTTAATTTTTGCTTTCTATTATTTGAAGCTTTTATTTCCATCCTTCAGCAGTTCTCTGGTCTGCTTGAAGTTTCCGCCTGTGCACACTTGAAGGGCTCACAAGGTGTTGTTGTTAGACATTCCAAAGTTCTCACAGTCATCAGTAAATAAAGTGGCTCTAAATACTCATAAGTGGGAAGACAGAAAAAGTCATAAGATTGTAAAGATTCACACTGGCTCTGGGGATCACCTCAAGGAGATCTGAATACATTTTCAGTGGTGCCCAGTGATAGGACAAGAGGTAACAGGCACAAACTTGAATATAGAAAGTTCCATCTTAACATGAGGAGGAACTTCTTCACTTTGAGGGTGGCAGAGCACTGGCACAGGCTGCCCAGAGAGGTTGTGGAGTCTCCCACTCTGGAGACATTCAAAACCCGCCTGGACGCTGTCCTGTGCAACCTGTTGTAGGTGACCCTGCTCTGGCGGGGGGGTTGGACTAGATGATCTCCAGAGGTCCCTTCCAACCCTGACCATTCTGCGATTCTGTGATTCTGTGTGAAGAAGGAAGCAAACAGTAATGGAGGTTCTGGCAGCATGGACATTTTTTTTCATGTTCCTTCAGGAAAAAAAACACATCCGAGAGCTTGTGAGTAATCCCACAAGCAATTCTTATCTTTATCCCCTTTACAGAAAAGTATCATGCTCTGTCATACACCTCATCACTGAGTGGCGGGAGGTGCTGCTGACCACTGTGTTAGGCATTTTCCTGTTCTACAAGTTGTTTGGTTATGCTTTTCATTAAACAAAATTTCTACTTAGAAGTCGACTTAGAAGAGTTAGTTTTGTTGAGTAATCTCTTTGCTACACGCTACACTCTTGCTGCAAACAGATGGATCATTGGTGATGTACAGTAGCAAAATACTTTTCTCATCTTGAGTTTTTGGAGATACCATATGTGCTCACACAGATAATAAAAGACAACACATTATTCCAAGGGTACTGGAGACTTCTCTCATGTGAACTGATAAATCAGCCCTGATAAGAGCTAACAGAACTCCAGTCCAAACAGAGATATTCAATCACATGAAGTTTTCACTTGTCAATGCATTCTGACAGACCCATTTAATATGTCAATATCTTTTCAAAATGGAATTGGACATTGCTGACAGCATAAATGACATTAAAACGTTTTTCTGATTTGTCTACTTGTTCTATGTAAGTCTTATGAATTCGGGGAACTTTGCTTCTGCTAATTTGGGAACGATATTTGTATTACATTTGCTTTTCACATTGTTAATCTGGGACAATAAAACATGGTTGTTAATCTGCCTGGGAGATTTCTACATGGCATGTATTCAGAGAAGGAACATGATACGATCTGTGCGTAGATGAAAACTTGCAGCCGGTTCTGGGTGGAGTTGAGTAATATTCCTCCTCATTCAGACTAATTCCAAAAGAAATCTGAAAAGAGGGGTCTGTAAGCTCTCGTCACTCTACACTTGACCCCTATACAGTTCAAGAAAGTGAGCGTGAATTTCTCCGGGGGAAAACAGACCAGCAGCACTGACAGTGGCGGCTGCCAAAGTTAGCCATGCTGAAGCCTGTTACTTCCAATGATCCTCAATTCCAGCTCCGGCCTGCGGCAGGATGCCAAGTTGGCCAAAGCTTTGACAGGGAACTCCCTCATCCTCCTCCTAGCACCACGAAGGAGCCAGGACAGCTTGTGAACTCAGACAAGAGCATGAATGAAAAAACTGGATTTCATTTAAAAAAACCAGAGAAACCACAAAATGAGTAGGCAAGACAGCATGGAAAGAAAAGAAAGAGACTGACGTCCTGTGCCCAACACGTTACTGAGGAGCGGGTCTGCCCACCCAGGCTGGCTTTTCATCTGGCTATCTTTGGGTAGCTTCCAGGGCTGCAGCACTCCATCCCGTGAAAAGCCTCCCTCTCCACCGCCTTCTGCCCTGCGTGACGGGGCTGTGCCCGTAGCAGCCACCCAGCCCCAAAGCCCAGAGCCCGGGTCTCTTTTCCCACTCTGCCCACCGCCCCCAGTGCCGTGCAGCTCCTCCTTCCCAAGGACTGCCTTGTATCCCTGAAGGAGCATTACTCTGCACAAACACGTGCAATTTGGGATCACGTGGGTGAAAAATAGCGTAAACATAAAGGAAAACTGTCCACACTTTGGCAAAGAAAACTTTTTAGACGTATTGAATAATTTCACTGTACAGTCAAAGGTTTTCCACAGACACAACACAGGGGGTTTTGATACACACCTATGTCTTTAAATACGTGTGCAAGTACTCTGTGAGTATTTCCGTGCAGAACTATGCATCCAGACTCAACCTGCTTCTGCTCATATCCTGGGCAGCCAGGCACGAACCCTCTCCTAGTCTCTCCAGTGGTTTGAGTTAAGCCCTGCTGAAAGGCACCGTATGACCGGGTTCAGTAGTGCAATGTGGACTTGCTGTATCTCGCTACACAGGAGAGCAAACTTGCATGTGCTTTGCATGAGGGCAGGGCAAGGCCCTTTCTGCCAGCAAAATACAGCATTGCTATGCTCGCAGGTATTAAAAAGGGAGACAGAAGGCTTTTCTTGCTTGCTAATAGTGTCCCACATACAAAGTCAATTTTTTGATACTAAGGTTTTACCCACTGTTCTAGATTTTTTTTTAAGATGCCCCTTCATCTCAGTCTCCAAGAAAGTTATAATTTTTGTTTGAATGAGGTATCCTCCTCCCATTCTGAATTATTTTGTGATGGAATAGTCCTCTTTCAATTTCTTAATTTTTGTATTTTTTCCTTCAGTCCTGTCAACGAATACCATGTGTGCACTGGTTGAAAGGATCTGTGTTTCACTTCTGTGAAAGGACATATATCCTATTATACTTGTGCACAGGTGGCTTTCTCCTCTAGTTGCACATCTTTAAGTCCAGCAAAATTAAAGGGATGGCACATTTGACAGGTAAAGTATTCTACTAGTCAATATTTGATGTACTAGCTTTTGAGAGGTAACTGTGTATGACCCTTTCTTCCACAGCTGGAGATCACTGGCATAGTGCTACTGGCTTACTATGTGAGACATGGAATCCCATGTTGGTTTTGATGTACAATTTTCCCACCTGTAACTGGGGATAAAGAAGCTTATCTTCTCCTGGGAATCACTTTGAGCTGTTTGTACAAAAAAGTACATTGTTAAGAGGTTGGCTTATAGCAATTTTAAATATATTTCTATTATTTTCTTTATAAAAAAATGCCTTTGTAATGTATTTCAGTTAAAGTTTAAGCCACCATTTCATTTTAGAAGCAAACAGAAAATTCCGGATATCAGAAGTGCAAGGTAATTTCTTGCAATGTCATCGAGACCCCTGGAGTTTGGGGCCAAGGTGGCCAGCTAACAGCGTGGGCAGCGGTGACAAGCGCACACTGCCATGGCTGGGGGGGGGCTGCCTGCCGTCCCCACTGGCACCCCATGCTGGGACGCTCCCTGAGGTGCTGCAGCACAGCTCCCTGCGCGGGGTACCCAGCCAGGATGAGCACATGCGAATGATGGACGCATCTGAGGCAGCTGATGAAGACGGCAGACATGAAATCACTGATTTCCCTAGAAAACAAGATCAGCTAAAACATAAATGATGGGCAGGGAATTCAGTGATGCTATATTTGCAGAATTATTTTTAATTGCTGCATTAATCAGGAACGCAACTCAGTTTTCTGACTTCACTTATTAGTTATATAGTCATGTAGTATAAACTGGAGGTGAATTAGTTGGCTCCATAGTTTGGCTTCCAAGATGTAAATATTTTGAAACTTTGTGGTCAGAACCTATGTTCGCAGTCTGAGTTTGTTTGGAAGGTATGTGCTAGTTTGGGAAATATATCCTCAAACAGACAGTAATGTTGCCAGAATCAGAAACATATGTAGATTTTTGCCCCAAGTTACGCATCTGTTTGGGCGTGTGTGTGTGTGTATATTTCAAAGACTGTCACAAAGACTTTATAATTTATTTCCTTCTAATATGCTTAAAACATTTTCTTATGCTCTCTAAATTTTCCTGTAAGAGCAACAAAGCTTCTGGTGAGATAACTGTTTGCTCAAATGTAGAAGTTACAAAAAAAAAAAAAAAGGATTATCCTCCACTGGAATCAGAAAGCAAAAGCATATGTGCATACTTCATTCTGAAAATATTGCCTAATTCTCATAAGAAGTCAGCTGACATTAGAGTTACGAAGTGGCCCCCAGGATGTGCTCTGGGAAACTTTAACTCTATCACTAAAAATCAGACCCAAAAAGAACACCTATTTTTCAGTGAGGACAAGTGCAAAAAGCATGTTTGGATGTAGCAGGGCAGAAATACACTGATGACTTCTTGTTCTTTTCCTTAAAACTAATATAAAAAACTTGTTTATTTGTTTCCCCTTGTGTACAAGTTTCAAAGCCTCAGTGTGAAACTAATGCTGTGGTGAAGAGATTTGGGATAGGATTATTTTATTTCTGGCAGGGTTTGTATCTTTATTTTTTCTTTTTCTAGAGATTAAGATTTAAGACTGTTCATTGACTTTTCTTATCATTATTGCTCCAGAAAAATGAGATGCATTAGGTTTGGCAACCCAGCCACCAAAATCTTAGGATTTCACCCTTCTAAATTTTACAAAGCTAGACCATGGTGGCAAGCCTCTCTAATTAAAAGATGTTGATTTATTTTACTCTCGTGGCAAAAGGTTTTCTTTCACTTTCTCTTTATCTGGGGTGACATGCAAGCCAAAGATCCTTGTTCATATACCAACATTATACTACAAAGAATGAAGTGAAAATATTTCTATTAGAAAATGAAGAAATAGTTGATCTTTTAATTCTTATTGCTGCATGTAAGCAACTGCTAATAAAATATAAAACCACACAGTTGTTCTTTTGGGATGAGGGATTAGGTGCTTAATGTGAGTCTGATGTGTAGACTTACCTAGTGCTCCTCCGAACTCCGCTGAGATAAGGGAAAGAACATTGCAGCTCCAGCTCTATCAGCTTCCTAAAGTCTTCAAGCAGTTCCTCATGAACAAACTTACAGCTTGAGTTCATCTGATAACTCACACATGCTGACACTGGCTGTACAAAAACTTTGCTAGTGATACAGATTCATTTGGCTAAAGGGAAAATGATGCTCATTTTCACTGTGAAATGCAAATTTGTATATTGTGCTTCAACAGCTGGCGTTGCATCCCACCTCCTATTAAAAAGCTAGAGATGTACTGAGCCAGACCTATAGAGTTAGATATACATTTTTTTCAATGGTGACGGGATAAGAAAAAAAAGTGGGCTTCCAAGAGAAACAAAAAGAAAAAGAAGGCAGGCATGTATTTTGTTTGTTTGGGTTTTTTTCTGGCTTTGACAGAGAATTGTCTATTGCCATCTAAGTGCCAGTTGTCTTAAAAGTGCTGATATAATACTTTATCACAAAATGACTGGAAATAAAAATTGCAGTACTATTCTTGATAAAATGCTAGTTTTATTTGAAAGTTGACTACCTTATGTGGTGTAATGGATGACATTTAACTGAACACTAGAGATTTTTACTTGAAACTCCCTGGCTTTCCTAGGCCTCCTACAAGTAAAGCATACTATAGTTTTATGATAATACGTAAATATTCAATAATAGATATTGCTTCCTTGATTATTGATGAGAAGTGTGAACTATGAGAATAGTTTTGCAAATTTCCAGGTTAACAAATCCTAGAGAAAAAATATTCTTAGTAATAGATTCCCTTCCACCCTTCTGGTAACTTCTTTAAAATTCCCTAATCTGTACCAAAATGCTCCACCGTGTCACATATTACACACATGACTTTTAAAAACCTATGTATTTTTCCAGTCCTTGATTATCTTGGTAACTCTGAAATGACATAGTTCCCTTCTTAAATGGAAAAGACTGGTTTTATCCAAAACATGAGAGTTAAATATTTCCAAGCTCCTGCTAATGTGTGATATGAGACCGAATCATGAATAAACCCCAGAAGAGATAAAATCAAGAGGTAAAGTGGTCAGAAAGGTACTGGGGTATAGCAATTTGCGCTGCTTACCTGGAAGACTGTAGAAGTCACGTCTGCGTTAGTGGATGCATCTCTTTGATTCACCCATGGGATAACAGATGACAGCACTGCAAATAAACTGACAAAAAAGCATCTGCAGAGAGAAGGTAACTACAGCCCACCAAGCTCTTTCTGAAACAACATGGGTACCAGGTGTTTTCCAACGTGCTGCAGTTTTAAGCAAGATGTCAGAAGGACAAAACAACATTTTATATCTATTTAAGAAGGACAAGGAGCCCTGGTAAACTTGTTTTGATAGTTGAAGAGAGGCTGATTGTCAGTGGCTGGAAGAGACCTTGCTAAATGATTAGCTTACCAATCACTGTATTTCTGCAGAGCTGTAATATGACACAAACTGCAGAATGAATACACTTTATAACAGCCTTGGAGCACCCTACAAAAGAAATTTCACTATTAATAAACACCCCTTCCTAAAAAAGCTCCTTAACATACCCACTTCTTCTTTGGAAACAGGTAAGAAGCTTGTTTCTCAATGGTGGAAGCTGAATTATCATTACTTGCATTCTTTTCACAAGGGTGGTGATATGCTATAAGCATAGCTATTGACTGGCCCAGTGATATTTGATGCAAAGATAATTACATTTATATGGATGTCTTTAACGGTCACTTTCAGCCCACATCATTGGTCTGGAGCATCCATAATTATGGTTGTGTAATACGGGTTATTCAGCCTGGAGAAGTGAAGACTCTGGGGAGACCAAGGCTGCAGCTTTCAGAACTTAAAGGTGGCTTATAGGAAAAAAGGGGACAAACTTTTTAGCAGGGCCTGTTGTAATAGGACAAGGGGTAACGGTTTTAAACTAAAAGAGGGTAGATTTACACTAGATATAAGGAAGAATTTTTTTTGTGATGAGGGTGGTGAAACACTGGAACAGGTTGCCCAGAGAGGTGGTAGATGCCCCATCCCTGGAAACGTTCAATGGACGGAGCAACCTGATCTAGCTGAAGATATCACTGCTCATTGCAGGGGGGTTGGACTAGATGACCTTTAAAGGTCCCTTCCAACGCAAACTATTCTATGATTCTATGATTCTATAATTTTGACAACTAGGTTTGATTAAAGCATGGTTAGCAGAAACAGCTGGATGTTGGTCAAGAGTAGTAAAGATGAAGCCAAGCTGAATGGAAACACAAAACTGAACCTGTAGGATTGTTAGTAATGCAACTGTTTTTATGAAGGGAACAAGCCTTAATAAAAGACAGGGGCCTTTGCCTCTTAATTTAAGGAAGCCTGAACTTCAACATATAAGTTTACCTCTGTAGAGACAAATAGAGTTATATTGTCAAGAGAAGCTTTATAATTTCATTTATTGGAGGGAGGAGAAGGGAAGGATATGTTAAAGAGTGAAACAGTTAAGATTACACTTTGATTACACCCAGTTAGCACTGCAAATATGAAGAGGACTCCTGTGGTCTCACTGGTGCTGACTGACTCTTATTGGGACTGACTAAGAGATATGCAATTTTACCACATTCGGTTTTTCCTTACCCTCTTTATGGGCAGAAGTTTTGATCCCATAAAGTAAAACTGGATGTTAATTTTCCTAGCAGCTGATGAAGATCAAATGTAGATCAAATGTGTACTTAACCTAGTTAGCTTCTTGCTGTTGAGTTGCCAGGACAGATTTCTTAGAGACCTGGCTCGGTCAGAGCCGAGTGGAGGTTAGCATCGTAATGTCTGGGGACGAGAAAATATAGGCCCATACTGCTATAAGCTACAGGACATACTGCATTTATCTGCGTGCATCCTAGGAGTATGATCAGTAAGGAACACAAATGAACTTTCATTAGTAAGCTTGTAATATGCTTTCATAATCTCCCTAAAATTAATTCAGTCTCATATATCACTAGTCAGATATCGTTTCCACCAATAAGGCTGTTTGCATTTAAAAAAGAAATGACTTTGTGCAGGCCTACAATGGACTGTGGAAAAAGAAAAAAAATAATTCCCTTTTCAAGTTTGTCATGTAAGACATATGTAAATATTTTTAAATGTAGTTGACCATTGACATGACTGTCTGAAATTCAAGGACAACTTTCAAAACATAGCTTAGCTCAAGGCTGGCTTATGAATATCTACATTAATATAACATCATAAAACTATTTTGGGATAGTCTACTGGTGACCTGAAGGAGGAGGTCTCATTATTCCTTACCAAAAGCTTAATAATCTTCCAAGTAAGAAGTTTAAGAAGAATTTAATTTTTTTCTTTTATTCTAAGATTATACCCACTCTGAGCAAAATTTCAGTTAAGTTACTGCCTGGATGTATACCTTGTTGAAGAACACCCCTAATGCTGTCCCTAAACAGCAGAAAGAGGGACTGTGGTCATATGGGTATGCCAGCTGGGTATGCCAGCTCTACAGTAATTTCACTGTGAAATGCAGGTGCCAGAGCCTGTTCCTAGAGCAGGTTCCCAGGATCCTCGGCGAGTTACAAGCCTGACATAAGACATCTACTGATGCTGCATAAGATGTGCCTAATGTTCCTGCAATCAGATTTTGTTTGATTTTTCTGTGTGTACCTAAATTCCATTTGGGTAGGAAAGCCTGTGGCAAGGAACAAAATGGCTCTTTTTTCCTCCCTGAATGGAGACGAGTTATTTGGGTTTTTTTTCCACGGTTGAGAACTGTGGCTCATTTGTTTGAAAGACATTGAAAGCAATTTGTTTCTTATCATGCTTCTCAAATGCAAGAGTAAGTTGTGGTGAGGTAAAATGTAAAACGTATGCAACTTGAAGTAAATTTTTTCTGACTTTTTTTTGTTAATTATTAATAGCATACATCTGGAAAATAGAGATCTGCCTGCCAGTGGCCAAAGAGCTTTAGAAGACAGTACTCACCTTTGTCTGTGCAGAAAGGGTACCCTCAAGCTACTGAAATGGAAATGAGCCACGAGACAAGTGATTATCAAATAGATGGAGAGATTGTTGGCTCAGGTTGGGCTGTGGCTTAGGAGTGCGATGTACCTGTTACAAGCTGGTCATGGCTGACATCTTAATAACCTGACTCTGCCTGTTCTAGGACTAGCAGGGCAATACAGCCTTCATTTGCTTTTTAAATTTTATTCTTGCTAGGAAATCAGCTGTAAGATAGATTAGTTTTATTAATAGAGGAATGTAATTCTTTCCCAAAATGCTAGCTTCAGCAAAAAAAAAAAAAAATGATATTACAAATTTAAACTAGCTTCAACAGAAGACAAAAGCATGGTAGTATGATGAGACATCCCAAGTATGAACACAATAAAATATTCTGTGCAGATGAGATTTTCACACAGGTAGTAAAGAAATAAACTTGCAAGTGTGGTTTTGGTACCTCAGCAAGCATTAAAACATAGTATTAGATAGAAGTTCATGTCATTTTATCTAAGGCTTTCTATGGCCAGAGAAGGTCACTGTGATTAAGATGGGATGATGGATAAATTACATGGAAATGATGTAAAATTTAATTGTTGCCACTTACAACACTGCTCAACCCTAGTTCAGATTCACTTATAGTTCAATGCCCCCAGTGGTGGCTTTGGTGTAGAGAGACAAGCTCAAACTTGCTCATTTCAGGTCTGAATAGAGGGAGACAAAAAAACCCTCCTGTGCTTTGCAGTACTAGAGCTACTCTAGAGCTCCCACCAGTGCAACTCAGTGATGGGAAAAGGAGAGGGTTCATCATAAATGAAGCCACAGTTGATTCAAGTATTTGAGCTATAGTATAAATAAGGCAATCTTTTAAAGACAGCACAGCTATTAAACAGTAATGAAGAACTGAAAAGCAACTCTGCATAATCACCATTCAGCTAAATGATGATTTCACAGATGGGAGAACAGATGAAATTCAGCCAAACGATTTTAGGGGCAAATGAATAGGCAATAATGTACTTAGGAAGCATTAGCCTCTCTTCATTCGCAGAGACAGTGACCCATTGTTCACAATTAATAAACCCTGAGGCACAAAGAGGACAGAGATAGTGGCTGCCTAAGATCTGTTCAAATCCACACAATAAAACAAGCAGAGAAAACCGTGCATTACACTGCATCTTAACATAAAACAGAGCCTCAAATTACTTTCATATATTCAGATTAAAATGCAAGCCCCGCTAAATTATGACGAGTTACAACTCTCCTCCTGGGTGTGATGAAAGTCACTTTTGCTATAAGTTAAAGGATCATTGGTTAGGTAGCAGTTTAACTTTCCTTTGCTCACAGGCCTTTCTAGGGCTGGCACAAAGAAGCGTGCAAAGGAGTCACCAGCCCTTAAATGCCAGCTCGTCCTTGAGACCTGAAACCTCAGAAATAGCGCACTATTATATGTTAGTAGCAAGGCAAGTTAAAGATTGAGGAACGCACTGCGTGGCAAGCACCTGGGCCACTAAAAACCCAAACCAATGGCTTCAAGAGATGAGTGACTCTTTTCATTTTGATAACTGACATATCAGCAACTTTGAAAAAGAAAAAATGTCTGACTGTAAATAGATAATGCCACTGTAAGGAAAAGCAAATGCTAATAAGTGCAGTAGTTCCTCTTCATAAATGAGCTTAGAGACAATTGCTACAACTTTTTTCCTCTGGGAAGTTCAAAATAAATTGTCTTTTGTGGTTTTTTGTTTGTTTTGGGTTGGGTTTCTGGTTTTTTTTTTGTCACCTAGAAGTGTAACTATTACTTTTGTCTTGGAAAAATAAATAATTACATCTCTTTCTTTTGAGGATATTTTACCTTCTAGTATGTGTCAAAAGCTGGTTTTCACACTAAGGCTATCAGGTCAGTAGTCTAAAATCTGCGGTACAAGAAAAGGACAAATAAATCTTTGCAGTAGCTGTACTGTGGAAAAAATTGTTTTTGTAACTGACTACATGTAAATGACTACCATTCAAAATATTTTACATTTTTGTGTTAAATTTGATGCTGCAGGACATAATCAATGTAACTTTAGAACTGCTGTGGTATTCTAACACATCTAGCCTTGACAAGCAGGTTTTCTTCCTCTGCAGTTCTCCACCAGTTGTCTCTGTCCTATCTCTACGGAAATTCAGACCTGTAAAATTACAGATATAATGGAGAAAAAGAAGAGGGAATTGATGCTTATTTACTTGTTAAATACCAGAACTATAGGTCATCTAATTAAATCATCAGGCAGTGCTTTTAAAAAGCAATCTGAAGGAAGTACTTTGTGGCACAATGCAACAGATGTATGCAAGTCATGTGCACAGGATACTGTAAACAAATAAAAAAATGTCTAAGTGAGCTCAGAAGGATAGCCAAAGTCATGGACAATAACTGCTGGACAGAAGGTCAGGCCTTGAGATGAACAACTTGCGCAACTGAGCATTGGGGGACCATTGCTGGTCACAGTTTTCTGGTTAGGGACTGAATTTAGGAGGCTACAACCAGAGGGAGTATTTCACTATACTTGGCCTTTTATTATATTCTTTCCCTTGATGTTTTCTGCTTGTCAGTGTCAAAGTATACTGCATGATGTGTTCTTCCTGGGTTTTTAATCGCATTTTAAGACAAGTTGTCCCTAGTTTTGGGGCATGTCATCTTGCTGGTGACTCTGTGCAGTTGTTGCATTCATGACACAGTACGTGATGTCTGTTTTCTGCAAGGGATTGATCCCATCCTCCTCTCCTTAGAGGCAAGGAGGAGGCCAAGCTCTGCATTCACGTTGCACTGTAAGTTTGAAAAACATGCACTAGAAAAATTTGGTCCCACCATCCTAGATACCTAAAAAGTACCCTTGGGGCACAAGCAAAGAGCCAGAAATCAGTGGTCTGTGTGCTATAGCCCTTAAATAGCATATGACCTCCAGTCTCTTTCCAGACATGAAAAATCTCTACAGGTATGCAAACCAGCTTATGGGATGGCGATGGTGATGTGGCGGTATAGGAAGATGACTCCTGAATTGCTAATATAGGAGTAAAGAAGCAACAAAATGAACGTGTCATTGCAGCCATTGAAGCTGAGTTTCCTCTGGCAAACCTAAAATGTAGAATACTCTCTGAGTTACTAAGACCTAAAAGGTACTCTAGAGTTACAGAAGGTTTATGCAAATGTTCTACCTTATTGTGTAAATATGGCAAGTGGCAAGCCTGTGATGAGGAAAGCTTCAGTGTGCCTATTGTAGTGTTTAGATGGATCATGGTGGAACCATTGCTTGAACTCCAGAAGGTTTCCAGAAGTCATGAAGGACTGAGAAAATTTTGCTGGAAAAGGGAGGAAGGTCTTGGGGAAAACTTGTGCAGTAATGACTTAACAAAACTAAGCACTAAAGCTACTAAGTTATATCTCACATGCACAAAACAGATTTCTGAAATAAGTACCCTTTTTTTTTGCATTGTCATAGTGACGTATAGCAGGTCATTATGGGGGTAACAAAGATGGAGCAATACTGAGTGCCAAGATACTTAACGTATGTTTCACTGGTTTTGAGCGATTTTCATCTTTAAAAAAGTGGAAACGCAATGGTGGCTGGGGGGAGAGAATGTACCGATATTTTTGACATAAACAAAGAGGTGTCAATTTTGTAGGACTTAGAAATAGTATGTAAGTAGCAGCAGTATGGGCATGCAAATAAAGAAGAAAAAATCTTTTCAGAGAGAAAGCCTGTGAAATGAACATGACATGTTAGGCATATTGTGGTCTAGTTAGCACAGCACTGTATTAAAGATTAACCAAATGTGTCAGTGTCTATTTAAACTTTATTAAAAATTCTGGTGCTGTGCTGTAATGAATGATCAGTACCCAAATAGCAGACATTTCATAAATAAAGCTTTCTGTTCCTGTTTTGGTAATGCCAGCATACCTCATGTTTTCTTTGTTAACTTCTCCATCAGAGCATATCTGAACAAACTAAAACTTGAAATTACTGTGTTCGTTATGATTTTTTTTACTGGAAGATTTTTGCAACTTAATATTTCCAGTATAGTTTGAGGGAATATTCCAGTTACAAATCACAATTTCACCACAAAATAAATATCAGAAAAAATTAGTCTTTCCCTCCTCAAAATGCCATGAAAAACTAGACTGTTTTTCTGTATTCTTGCGTCTCTAGGAGTAATAGAAGAACCATATGGTTTGGCTTTTCTGTTACTTAATAAGAGCAAAAAAAAAATGACTGCTGCCCCTGCAGTGAGGTAAAAAAATTGTATGCTTTAATGCTCAACAAAATGTCATGAAAAATGTGTCATAATGCTGTAAAAGAGGTTAAACTGAAAGATTAACACACGTTGCCCTCCCATCCCATGGATGTCTGAAACTTAAATGTGACTTTTGGTGTAGGCAAATTCTGGGAAAGGTTAAAAATAGAGCTTTGTCCATGCAACTAACACAAAAGCAAAACAAATTGGACATGTTTTAAAGAGCAGGGTAGAGCAGGAGAGGGCAAATATTTTAGACTTCAGGTGAAAAAAGAGGAATTTTTGTCAAAGTTCAATTGCCAAATTTTAACTCTTGGAAAATGACATACCTGGAACAATGCACGCTTAAAAGCTGCTAACTCTGACAGCGCCAAAAGCTCTACAGGGAAAAAAAATATGTTTCCAGCATTTATGTCATTAAGCAAAACTAAAAGTAAAAGTAACAGTAAAAACTTTGTTGCATATGAATAACAACTTCTTTAACATGGCTCAGAGGGTGATAAGAAATCTATAAGGAAAATTAATGAGGGTTGACTACTGATTGGGATAGGTAGCTGACTGTCTTTGGGAATGTTAATGTCTAGAAGCATTGGAATGGAAGAGATGAGGGTATTTAAATTGTGAGTCCTCCTGTGTAAGCACTAGCCCAGGCTTCCGGGAAGACATGACCGCCAGGATCCAGAGGCAAAGGAGCGCAGAGAGCTCACCACGTTGCTTGTCTTCATGCTTTAAGCATAATAGAAGCACCTTTGTGCAGTGCCAGCATCCTAAATTTAGCCAGTTTTCTGTGTCACGTGTTGCCTGCTCGGGCAGAACCGCTGTGCTATGGCACGGACCCAAGTCCATCCCAGCTTGTTCCCTCTGGCTTGGACAGCAGCACGGCCTGGCTAGAAACCTGATCAGAAAAGAGGAAAATGTAAGGAGTCAGGCTGCCTGTGGAATGATCCTGTATTGTTCAGGTTGCCAGAATATGCCAATTATTGTCATTTAATGCTTGGCATGAAAGCTATGGGCCGGGGCAAAAGAGAAAATTAGACAAGTTCCAAGATGATACATTAAGATCTCCACTAAAAACTACAGATCCATGTTCTGCAAAGACATATAGACATTTATTCCAATTTGAATACTAAATTCATTGTTCTAGAAAAGCATATATAATTGTAGGGAGCTTGATGCAAAAAGAAGTCGTGGTCAGGTGTCAGACCACCAAACAATGCACATTCCACCATTATTCTCCAGTTTATTCAAGTGTAATTGATCCTATTGCAAAGTTTAGTGAGCAAGAAGACAGAATAGCACTGCCGGAAAGCAGGCTTGATCCTGGCTTAGTAACAGAAAAGTTAATCAATCGGAGAAACTGAAAAACTAGCTGAACAGGTTTTCTAGGGCACATTGCAAACTGAAAAAAAGTAAGAATGAATAGAAGGGCTGTCCTGGGAGCCGGAAGGACAAAAGAACTGGAAATGCAAACCTTCAGTGTTTTATCACACACAGAGCCTTTGTGGTATGCAGTCAGATATTTAACCCATAAACAGTAATATTTATACACAAAGTACATAGATGAATATGGCATGCCAGGCAGGGGGGAGGAACCTGGCAGAGGGCATCAGTGGTGTTTTCCTGGTGTGGTAGCTGGAGTTACAAGAAGGGATCCCCACCTGCAAACTGTGCCAGGAAGAGTGACAAAATGCATGAGACTCACAGTTCTGGAAGAGTGAAGAAGAGTTTATATACCCTGCAGGGTCCTGAGCCTGCCATCATCCTTGGATGAAGAAGTTGAAGCCTACAGAAAAGGTGTCAGGGCTGCCAGATGAAGACCACTCAGTCAGTTCTGCTATATAGTGTTTGGAAATTCAGTAAAAATTGAAAAGGTGCTACCAATAGGAGAAAATCTGTTTGTTTAGTTTTATGCTTTCTGTCGGAAATGTGTGCCTCCACATTCATCCTTCAGACAAAATGCTGAATATATAATCCTGATAGATTTATGGAAAAACCACTTCTATTGAACGAGATCAAAGGCAAAGATGGTATGTTTCCTGTCAAGAACAAGGAACTTGTTGCTCAAAGGCAGGCTACTTTCCATGAACTTTGGAGACCACAAAGGGACAGGTAGGGAAAGTTTGAAAAGGAGGTTACAAACCACAGCATGAACTTCTAAAATGGTATCTGAATTTGTGGAGTCCCAATAAACTTTTATGGCAATCTTTTCTCTTTTTCCATTTATTTTTATTTTAAGGAAAATGTGACAATTTTCGTTCAATGGGAATCACCCGTTTAATTTCTGTGTGACACTTCAACAGTTAACTTGTTCAAAATACTGTTTTGCTTAACAATTGCCTGCATCATGTGGGTGAGGTCTATTTGCATAAGGAATACCTAGAACTGACCGTACAATAAACACCAGTTGTACACAAAACTCAGTGGAAACAGGTGAGGTAACTCATGCTGCAGGTTGGGATTAAAGGATTGAGGAAACTCAAATAAGGAAAAAATGCTTGACAATAGCCAACTATTTGATACCAGAAAAGCAACTGGTATCGGTCTTTTAAGAAAATGCAGAATTTGAAACTATACACTGACATATACACTTACATACTTTGATTGACTAGGCATCACTTGCTTTTGACAAGGTGTGAAGTGTAATGGATTGACAGAATGAATAGCTCTTTAAAAAGCAGCAGCTTCAGGGTTTAAACTGGTTTGTAGCTTAAAATAAGCGTTTGTATGTTAGTGTTTAACTCAAGATGTGAAGAAGGAGGCAAAAGAAAGTATAGCCTGGCAGTAACCTTCATATAGCCTTGGACTACGGGAAGCATTAAAGTGTCAGGCAATAGGCCATGCAATGAAACCACACAGGAATAGAAAGTAAGTTTTTCCTCTGGATACTTTTCTTTAAAGACCGAAACAGTGATCCACATCAGAAGTTTTAAATTGACCTAACGAGTTCCTATTAACTCTCTAAACAGGACACAAAACAGTTTCTTGATCTATTTGAGAAGGAATCATTGGACGTTCATTATTTCTCTTGGGAAACATGTAGCTCACTTAGAGGATTTGCTTTTTTTACAGCACCTTGATGTTGCTGAGTTGCATGGAGATTTTTCTTCACAGGCATCAAAGACCATTAATGAAGCACTTTTTTTTTTTGTGAAGTGTTGTATGAAAGGAATATAATATACATATCTTTTTTTTAGAAAGTACTTCTACCATAAATTTGAGTGCTGTTATCAAGAGAAAATTCTTGCAGAAAGAATTCTGCAATTCTTTCTAAAGAAACAGTAAAGGTTAAAATCCTAAATCTTATCAAATAACTCTTTCCAAGCTGGGTAAGAAATTAGATGATGAAGCTGGACACTTGACAGGAAAGTTTTTTCGAGCCATTTTTGTGCTGTGTTATCAAAGGAGTGAACGTGGGTTATTGCTAGCACAGGGCAGTTGTCAGCGTGCAAGAAGGCAAATCAATGAAATCAAAAAGGTGCGGGGCAGGCAAAGATAGAAATTAGTAGAAGAAATATAAAATAGGTAATCCTTACTGATGAGCAAAAAAACGGGAAGTGTTAGAAATGTCAGAAGGAGTTAACTAACTGAGTTCTGTAAAGATCAGTCACGGGACCTTTAGTAAATAGGTATATTGAATAAATATGGCAAAACGACTAGGAGCATGGTGATGAAATGCACTAAGACAAATCTTGGAGGCATCTTTAATAGAAAAGAGAAGCAGAATATTTTGCACAAAATTGATATAGCAAAAATAGAATAAAATTCACAGTACAAAAGGCAAGGCCTTGTACTTGCGTGATAGGCAATATTGTAAGCTAGTAGTCTCACTCTATTATGGCATAAAAGTAGAAAAGCCTGGCTGTAGCAAAGGTTATTACAGACAATTCTAGAATTTGCCAAAGGTGCTCCTTGTAGAGAATGAAGCAATAATGGCACTGTATATTGCAGTTAGGAGACTTCTTCAGCCTCATTTAGAGAAACTTATGCGCTGTTGCTTCAAAAGGTTGCTCGTTTACACAAGGATAGGGATGACCAGCATAATACCTGGGAGTTTTATTTCATATACTAATGAAACCTTGCAGAAATAATAGGATTATGTGTCTCTAATGAGCAGGTACATTTAAAAGTATACCACAAGAGAGAATAGAGATGAGAAGAGAGAATAGGAACTTTTTCTGTTCTGTGCATATGATAGCACAAGCTCAATTCAATGCCTGATTTGGGGCTTTTTGTTGTGTTTTTTTTTAATTATTAACATTCTGCAGAATATAATTTTTCCCATGGTTTATAAGAAGCAGGTTAAAAATAATGGGAACACAGAAAACATATCAGTAATGATAGATCATCTAGTAACCTGGGTGCCACTCTGATCAGTAAATGTATTGCTTATTCCTTATTTAATTGCAAAATAAAGAAAAACAAAAAAACATGGTCAGTATTAAAATTGTGTTGTTTTTAACGCTGGAAATTTAGAAGGCTTTTACCCTGTAGCAAAGTCATGCTTGTGCTCTATTTCGAGGGCAGGGAAGACACATCTAGCTAACTGAAGCCTTCAGCCCCTTCCAACAGTCAACTTTGGCTTTAGTTACAAATGCTAGAGATGCACTTTCAAAAGCCATAGGCATGGACAGAGCATTCAATAGCAATGAAGCAAAATTCTGTAGGTTTAAATTTGGTTCAATTAGGATGTGATTAGGGCTGAAATATACAGAAAAAGTTGAAACAGGGTCCCATTTTTCAGGCAGCTGTTTGTTCTTTAGCATCCGTACTGCATATTTCAAACAATATGAGGTTTAAGTTGATTGATTGAAGTGTTCATTTGATAAAATACAATAGAAAATGAAATTACAGGCATCAGAAGGCATTTAGGCACCTTTAACCAATAGGTGATAATTAACGCAAACCTGGAAGGTAAAAATAGGAGAACCATGAACGGAACAAGAATAACTATTTTTTGTTGAGAGGAAATAATAACTAGAAATGAGTAGCCAGAGTAGACACGTATTGAGGTGTGCCGTAAGAGCTAGGATGGAAGTATGAAATAATAAGCCAGAAAGCAATTGCTTTTAAGGAGGATTGTTCTTTGGTAGATGCTTGTAGCTGCCTATTTAAATATTGAGTTTCCTGCTGAATTACCACCTCTCTACTGAGGATTGCCAAACTAGGAATGAAGCAGAGTCAATTTAGGAAAAAGGAAGATAAGTTCCTGGAGGGAAAGTGATGATTAGAAAGGTTAAATTACTCCTCAAACAAATCTGTTATACTGACGTAGCTCTATGGTATAAGGTTCAATTGTTCTGATTACCATGTTCTTGCAGACCCCTATGGTGGAAGGAGCGATGTGAAGGCAGCAGCTTAATGAACAGGGAAGGCAAGGAGATAAATATCAGTGCAAGCACTGCTGGTGTGCTGAGGAACTAATTACATCTTGGGGGGGGGCTGTAATCCAGAATAGTAAAAGTCTAAAGTGGAGAATGCTGGATAGTCATAAAAGATGTGCTTCATACCGGAGCATATCAGAAAGGAACCCAAACCATCAAGGCTGGGAAAGGGGTATAGCTGTATCTGCCTGAGAAATGGAAGCATACAATGTTAAAGAGACAGCTGAAGAGACAAAGGAGGAAGTTACTTGAAATACAGCCCATTAAAAGTTAAAGACTTCATGGTTAGTTAAATTACTCTAAATTACTGAAAGATTAAGAACCGTGTTTAAGCTGGGTATTTGTCTTTTGCACAAATACATTAACTATAGCCAATTAAATTTGCCTAATCAAGCTTAACAATGCTACATGCTGTTTCTCATTAGAAAGTCACTATTTTAAAAAAAATTGACTACTTGAAATGTAATGGTAAAGAGATTCTGTATGGATCTCCAAGGGTGCAGCCATCTGACTCTCTGGCTTAAGAGTAAGTTGATGTCACTGCCTAGCACTTGTCCCAGGCAAAAGGAAATTTTGCTGCTGTTATTTTCTTTCTGCGACTGAAGAGCATAAGGAAAAGAACATCTGCTTTTTGTATGAAAGTGATAAGAGCATCTCAGGTCATACTACAACACTTCGGCTCGTGTTCAGTAGAACCAGGGCTGCGACTTCAGCCTTCTTATGGCAGGTGATGATACTTAAGCCTCAGAACAAAACTTAGCTTGAAACATGAGGGCTGGGCAAACACTGCAAAACCTCGTGGGAAATCCAGAGAAGGACTAACCAGACTTAGGATTTCTGAGCTGAAATGAACATGACTTAAGACGATACAGAAGTTACAGCTCTTTTTAAAGGCATAGGAATTATTATGGTCTTTATTTCAAAGTGCCCCAATGCAAACACTTACAGACTAAGACTGCAGGATGCTTGCTAATGGCCTCAGGCATAACTCTGCTTCCCAAGAGCATGCTGAGTTGAAGAAAGATCTGTGCTTATTGTTGAAATACAACTTGCCAGAAAGGTAGGTAGCTTCTCAGATATTCTTTAGGACTTTTGCTGCAAATACATAATACAAACTGATGAAGTCTGTAAAACTGATGTTACTTACTGCCTCCACGTTAGGAATGCATCCATGTTACTTCCCGACCCTACTGTATGAAATTACTCCAAGGATCAACTCCATAGCTCCTGTAAAGCAGGCTGGTGGAGGACAGGGACAGATCTGTCAGCAGCAGCCCACCTCTCTTTGCTTGTGTTCCACCTGTTCAGAGCAGGGAGAAGGAGGGATATCTTCAGATTTTGCCACAGCAGGGGCTGCCTGGAGACTTCCTGGCATAAACGTTCAAATTCATTACCGGTCTTTTCAATTTAGTGCTAACGACAAGGAGGTGTTTTAGGGACCTGGGAAGGTGAGCTGGTCCCCTTGCCTCTCCAGGAATCCCTCTATGGTGCATGGCCACAGGGGATGATGGAGAGAGAGACAGGCTGAGGGCCCAAAGCAGACCTTGTTGGCGGATGTATGAATAGCACTTACCTGGGGAAGGTGATCCCAATGGGAGACTGGATTTTAGGAAAAGGACAGCTAGTCTCCATAATTTGATGTAGGAAGGGTACACAAGAAGGACTTTCATAGCCATGTACATGAACAGAAAGCAAATTTACAGGCGGTGACAATAGCATAAATTAGCACCTCAGCTCCCTAAAATCGTAAATAGCAGTCAGTCCTGACTAGTGTTTTTCTTTCCTTGAGCATCAGGTGCCTCTTTCAGTTAAAGAAAAAACAAATCAACAAAAAAACAGACTAAATGCTGTCCTTCTTCATCTTCACCCACCCCAGCACAGTCTAAGATGCTGAAGGTATATCTTAGGTTGGACTCTACAGATGAAATAAATATGTGGCCCAGAAGGCTAATAGCTGGAAAATCCTTCCTCGCTGTCTCACTAGTTTCAAGCTTCTGTTGCGCTGGTAGAAATTACTAGAGGTGATACACTAACCCTAGCAAAACCACTCTTGGACGAGGAGGGCTTATTAACAAAGAGCTGAAAGGAGGTATGTTACCAGAAATAGCTTCCGACACTATAAGGTGAAGCCACCAAACAAGTCATCCATTAATATGGTGCAGTTCATAAGAACACATCCCTCCTCAACTCATTTACTCCCACGTTTTGGAAAAAAATACTGCCTGCAGCTATGCTAACAGTCCTCAGTAACCCTTTCTATCCTACTCATTCAGTGGGAATCCCAAGCTTTTAATGAAGAGCCAACTGAACAAAAAGATCAGGGGTTGCACAACTGTCTGGAAAGATCTGAAAGATGGAATCTGAATCCTAGCCTTCCTGGATGGGTTTTGAGCACCGGGCTACATCAGATGAGGTGCACAAATATGGTCTTGATACCTAAGAAAAGGAGTACCATAAGTGTTTTTAGCCATGCTCCTGGTTACATAGCAAGCATGTTCAGCGTGAGCAACAATGGACAGTCCCTTAGGTGGTACCTAAACGAGCTGCAAAATTTAAAATTTAATATTTCAACAATTAATACTTTAATAATATTCTGAAAGTTAATAAAAGAGCAGGATATGTTTCTTCTGAAGGAATTGTAGTGCTTACTTTTTGAGATTTTGCTCAAGTGATGAGTAAGTAGTTGAGCTGGGGATCAGAATTATTTATGAAGTTTTATTTCAAAATGATTCTTGTCCCTTTCTGGAGAGACAGACCAACCTTTGTGAGCATCTAATTTGTTTTGAGTTGCCAGTCCTTGAGGGTTTGCATTTTGTAGTTTTGGGAAAACAGAGAATGCTTACTGCCTGTCAGTTTTATTTTAGTCTGTTTTATACATTTACACAAGCTTACAGTGAAAAACCTCACATTTTATACTAGCAAAGAGAAAGGATTAGATTCTTGATTACACAGATTAGAAAATATTGTCCTTCTGTTATTGTGAGTAAAATCATCACCTGAGGCTCGCCCTTGGGTCTGATGAGCAAATGAATCATTTCCTGACCTTTTCCCTGCTTGCTGGCCTGATGGACACTGGTATTTTTCCATGGCTATTTTTCTGCAATATAAAATTTACACAAAACTTTTGACTGTGCCTGAATTTCAGTGATGTCACCGGGCTTCTCCGGTAGCATCCTGCAATAAATCTAAAGATGACCATCCTTCCGCCTGTGGATATGAAGTCTCCTCCTCAACCCGTTCCGGTCTTCAGACCTCAGCGACCCTACAGCCCTTTTGGGTAATTATTCTGGCACAGCTCTTCAGAAGTCTTGCTCGTAAAACCCCTAAGTTATTTCTCTGGAGCCACTGTATCAAAACTGACCCTGTTGACAGCAGTTGTGAATCAGCGGTAAGCTCACGTGAAACTTGGAAGTAAAGCAAAGTCTGCTAATGTGGCAAAAAGTCAAATGAGCCAAGAGTTGTTTATTGGCAATTAAAAGCTTAAAAGCTTAAACTAGGCCTATAATCTGTACTTTTCGTAGAAAGCACTGCAGGTCATACAAAACGAAGCACTTGTTCAACAAATTGAGGAAAACTCAGACAGCTATGATTTTGCACTGCTGTCACAGGTGCTTGGCCACTTGTGCCTTTAGCCAAGCAGCCTCTCATGATAGTTCATAGCTTCTCTGGGCTTTCATAAACTCACTTTGGCAATTGAAAGCAATCTGGATGTTGGACATGTTTGAAATAAGCTCCACCTGCTTTCAATTTGTGTCCATGCTGTTGAATAAAGATAAATAGGTAGCTCTTTTGTTAAATAAAGAAGCTTTAAATGCATCTTGCTCTACAAACTAGACTGGATTTAGAAAAGCCTGAATAGCCTTCATATAAGAAAGCCAAGGGCAAGATCAAACTCACTTGCGCTAGTAGTACAGACAGCACCAACTGCCGGAAACAACCTGCGGTAAAATATGTTCACATAGAAGAAGAGCAGAAGAAACCAACACAGAATTTCCTATTGATCCTGATCACTTTCAAAAGTCTGTGGAAATATGAACTGCCCTCATACTGTGCTCATTGGGTAAAATGAGAATGTTTATAATAGACATTTTGATAGCTTTAATTTAAAAAACTGTAACTATGAAATATACCAATGAAAATGTTAAAGTACTGGAAGCAAGCAAATAAAGTACATGCAAAGAATTGAAAAAGAGGCTTCAGTCTGTGAATTATAACATATAAATAACTCTAGACCAAGTGAGCAGGCACAGAATTGAAACTATGAAAGAGTTGACAACAACTCTGTTTATGCTTTTACAGGACTACAAGCAGGCTTGACTCAACTTAAATTTTTAATGAAAATCTCCTTAAAATCAGTTTCTGTTTATGCTTGCCAATGTCTACTGCTAGTTATAATTTTTGTTAACTTCAGTCTCTTCCTCCCTACCGCTTCCTCAATCTGCAGCGTTTGCCAGTGGGGTAAAGAAAAAAGGAGGCAGAGTAACTTAGAGAAAAGCATCCAGGTTATCATCTCACAGTTCTTCATTCAAATGCTTTAATTGTCTTAATAATGGAGCTTTAAGAAATCCTATAAATAAAATACTATCCAACTGTTTAAGGAAAGATATCAAATCTACATGTAAAACCATGCGTGTGGGAAAGGCAGCGTCCTGTATATGCCTTTTAATGATAAATTGTTTTAAAAATGAGCTATGTTACTTTTTTTTTTTTGTGATATAGTGGTGGAGAAACTAAAGGTCATTTGTTGTTTAAAGTATTTTTCTCTTTAACAATGCTGTGATAATCTGGCCTGGTCTGAATAAAAACAAAATATGACTGTTTTCATCCGTGTTAGAATAAGCAATGAGGAGAACAAAGGAGCTAGTAACCTTTGTAGAATACAAGTGAATCAAAAGATATCTTGGATCAAAATAGTTTCTATGACCTTCACTATGAATTTATAATTTATTTGGAAAAAAGCTGGAGTAATGAAAGGAAACAAATTAAAAGTACAGACAAGCACGATATCGAGCTATGTGGAAATGCACTTTTGAACTTTTGACTTCTCTGATGCCTTTTGTTTGCTAATCCATGTGTCAGAACAGCGTCCAGGATTTCTGAGCAGAGTCCTGGGATTTAGGCACACCTGACTGACTTTTGGTCGCTGTGACCACATGCTTTGCATGCATGACAAATCTGTATCTCAATTGTTTTATTTAGCACTCCGTTTCACTGTGTGCAGTGGTCTTTAGAGGAGTAGTCAGCTAATTTGGTGTTGGCTACCTTACACATTCCTGCCAACCCTTGTATAACGGCCCACAGTGCATTGCAGCATACCTGCACTGATTGATTTAGGAACCTCTATAAGCCCATTGTATTTGAATCATTTTGATAACGTGCCTGGTTTTAACAGTAGGGGGTTGCTAATGATATCTGTTGGGTGTAAGCAATTAATGGATGGATAACCTCGATAATCAAGAGCGTGACACCTGGCTATCCACCGGGGCTCCCTGGGATGCGCGCACCAAGGTACTTTTCTGTGGAGAAACTGAAGAGTAGTCACTCACATAAGTCATTCACCTCTGGCGTGTGAGCAGAAGATTCTCTTTTTAAGGTCAGTTTTAAACTTTTCCTCTTCTTTTACTCCTAACATTCAAAAGATTACAGCAGGACCTTTAGCAATGCTTTTAATACCAGCCGGTACTATAAAATGCTAGAGATCTGTAAATGTTAGCCTAAGTTGGAAAACAACAAATAGCAGCACAAAGGGATGCTTGCTCTTCTCTACAGTGCTTATTCTGCATATGCAGTTGTTCGACCGACAGTACCCGCAGTGCTTCAGTCCCCGAAGCCAGAAGTGAAGCCAGCGATGTGCTGCACTGCAGTACAACTAGTAGCAGCCTTGCCATGGCTTGTTTGATACTGTCAGGAGCCTGCGTATAGCCAAGACTCCCTTCCTGTCTGCTACCTCCTGTATGATGTACGCAGCACCCGTACCAAAACCTTTAAGCTATATAACTTTATTTGTAATACTGGTTCATTTATAGCTCATCCTGAACAGCATGAGAGCTCTTCTCCTTTCTTCTCCTGACACAGTACAAGAGACTCTCATTAAAAATGGCACCAACAGTGAAAACCATGAAAGATTTTAAAAGCAGATAACTTGACACTTATCCACTGCCTGATGTGTTTTTTTTTCCCGCACATCTCACCAGCTAGATGCAGTCTTTCCCTGACTGTCCCATTGCCTTCCTAAAAGGGATCTTTCACATCCAGAACTCTTTCATATTATGTTGTCTCATTTTTTCAGTCCCTGCCTTTACAAATTCAGGGAAGAAATGGAGACAGAGATACGTAATATCTTGACACTGCTTCTTTTTAGCTGTTTGAGCAGAGTCTCCTAACCTCAGGAGCTTTTGTGCAGTTCTTCAAATCTAGAGCATATTTGTTGAAACTGATTTGAGACACATTTTCTAGCTAAACTCTGCAACAAGCCAGTTCACCCTGACTTATTTATATTTCATTGCATTGTTATTCTGAAACAAAACACTAGGAGGTATTTCTGGGCATCACCTGACAGCATATTCCATTCCTCTGGCTCCACATATTCACCCTGTCTTTAACACACTGACTGAGTGTGCAGTGGCACATCAAATAGCTTGCCTGAGGCTGAGCAAGCCTTAGACTAACATTTTCATACTCGAATTTTATTCTATAATTGACACACAATTAGGAATAGACAGATAAGTAAATATTCAGGATCTCTGCTTTTTGTTGGAGTGGAAGAAACAATTCAGAATCGGTGAAGATTCATTCTTGGGTTTGATACTTAGCAGTTTTCATTTATGGAGCTAGCTAAGCTATTAGTTCCTTAGTCCTGTGGAGAGATTTAGTAAGACTACTTTTATGAGCCTGTTTCGGTGTCAGCTATAATCTCTTAGTTTAATTTTCCAACTAAAGATATTTCCGCTGCTGGGGCCCCGGTGATCAGGTATCTGATCTTCAGTATCAGCATCATTTGAAATAACATCACATGGTCGTCTTTTTCCTGAGTTGTAAATAACAGAGAGAGAAATAGACCTAATCAGTTATGTGAGCCATGACTCAGCCCTGTTGCCCAAATTAGAAGTGTGTTAGTTCCATTAAATAAACAACCAATTTGGCCAGTTTTCCTGAGCCCTCTCCACAGTTGAAAGCGTGTGTGTGAGAAAAGGAGTGAGGAGATAAAGCATACTTTGCGTTCTAAGGCTCTACGCATAACTTCAGGCTGTGTGAAAAGACAGCCTGGCAAAAGATGTTCCCATCCTTTCTTCCAAACTGTAAATAATCTGACAATCAGAACTTTGCTAGGGAAAGGCTGAAAGCTCCTCTCATGCCCAGTTACAAGAAGTATTTTTCCATTAGAAAGGAAGTTTTAAATTGGCATGTCACGCTAGAGCAATTTTATCCTAAAATTTCTGCTGTATTCTTTTCTTTTCTTTTTCTTTTTCTTTTTTTTTTTCTTTTTCTTTTTTTTTTTTTTTTTTTATTTCTGTATCAGTACATCCCCTGCAGTAGCACAACTTTATCACCATTGGGGAAGGATTTGCGTGGTCTCACCGTGCTGACAGATTTGACAGACCTAGTGCACTCTAATTATTTCTAGGGTTTTCTTCCTTTCCCACATGCAAAAACTTTGCACTAAACCCCTCAATTTTTATTGAAATTGTTTCCAAAAAAGTCTATGCTCCCATGTCATCTCAAAATCACTGAATTAAACTCATTTCTACATTAATTTTTCTCTATATTTTGCTCCTGACTTTTGTAAGTTTTCTTTTCATAAAGGTAAAATTTAATACACATTTTCGATTCCAGAACAATTTAAAAGTGCATAGTTCTAAACAATGGTTGCTTCAAGTTTTGTGACGGCAGAACTAAACAGGTTTGACTAAGATTTCCAAGATGGGAGAGGAAGAAGTGCCTTATATCTCCAGTTATAATTGCCTGTAAATCAGGAACCTAATACACAAATTCAGCTGCTACTTTAACTTGTCTTTTTCATTAATACATGAACATATTCATTTGAATTAAATGAAGAGTTCTTTCCTTCATCTTCCATCATGCTCTTCAGACACTTTTATCATAATCTGTTGCTTAGACACTGGAAACAAAAATACTTTGTCCCAGTTAGGAGAATGTAATAGATTCTGCTAAGTATTTCTTTGCCTTCCCTGCATCTGCTAAGAAATCAAATTCTTTGCTACTTGATCTCAAAAAGCAGTTATCACTGCCTCTTTCATAGAATCATAGAATCATAGAATGGTTTAGGTTGGAAAGGACCTTGAAGATCATCGAGTTCCAACCCCCCTGCCATAGGCAGGGACACCTCCCACTAGACCAGGTTGCCCAAGGCCACGTCCAGCCTGGCCTTGAACACCTCCAGGGATGGGGACTCAACAACCTCTCTGGGCAACCTGTTCCAGTGCCTCACCACCCTCAAAGTGAAAAACTTCTTCCTAATGTTCAATCTAAACCTGCCCTCTTCCAGTTTGAAGCCATTCCCCCTTGTCCTGTCACTACATGCCCTAGTAAAAAGTCCTTCCCCAGCTCTCCTGTAGGCCCCCTTTAGGTACTGAAAGGCCGCAATAAGATCTCCCCGGAGCCTTCTCTTCTCCAGGCTGAACAGCCCCAACTCCTTCAGCCTCTCCTCATAGGAGAGGTGCTCCAGCCCTCGGATCATCCTCGTGGCCCTCCTCTGGACACGCTCCAACAGGTCCATGTCCTTCTTATGTTGGGGACTCCAGAGCTGGACGCAGTACTCCAGGTGGGGTCTCACGAGAGTGGAGTAGAGGGGCAGAATCACCTCCCTCGCCCTGCTGGCCACACTTCTTTTGATGCAGCCCAGGATGCGGTTGGCCTTCTGGGCTGCGATCGCACATTGCTGGCTCATGTTGAGCTTCTCGTCGATCAGCACACCCAGGTCCTTCTCCTCAGTGCTGCTCTCCAGCCATTCCCCGCCCAACCTGTAATTATGCTTGGGATTGCCCCGACCTAGATGTAAGACCTTGCATTTGGCCTTATTGAACTGCATGAGGTTGGCTTGGGCCCACCTCTCCAGCCTGTCCAGGTCCCTCTGGATGGCATCCCTCCCTTCCAGCGTGTCTACCTCGCCAAACAGCTTGGTATCATCGGCAAACTTGCTGAGGGTGCTCTCGACCCCACTGTCCATATCTCCTACAAAGATGTTGAACAGTACAGGTCCCAGCACCGACCCCTGAGGAACGCCACTTGTCACTGGTCTCCACTTGGACATCAAGCCGTTGACTGCAACTCTTTGAGTGCGACCATCCAGCCAGTTCTTTATCCATCGAATGGTCCATTTGTCAAATCCATGTCTCTCCAATTTAGAGACCAGGATATCGTGTGGGACAGTGTCAAATGCCTTGCACAAGTCCAAGTAGATGACATCAGTCGATCTTCCTTTGTCCACCGCCGTTGTGACCCCTTCGTAGAAGGCCACCAAATTAGTCAGGCATGATCTGCCCTTGGTGAAGCCATGCTGGCTGTCACCAATCACCTCTTTGATTTCTGTGTGCCTCAGCAGAGTTTCCAGGAGGATCTGCTCCATGATCTTGCCAGGCACAGAGGTGAGACTGACTGGCCTGTAGTTCCCCGGGTCTTCCTTATTTCCCTTTTTGAAAATGGGGGTTATGTTTCCCCTTTTCCAGTCATCAGGAACCTCGCCAGACTGCCACGACTTCTCAAATATGATGGCTAGTGGCTTAGCGACTTCATCTGCCAGTTCCCTCAGGACCCGCGGATGTATCTCATCAGGTCCCATGGACTTGTGCACCTTCAGGTTCCTCAGGTGATATATTTTGATATATATTTTTGATATATTTTAGCAGGCTCAGAAGTTAGTTACATGGCTCAGCAATCCACAGAAGGAAATGGAGGCCACTAATTTTCCATTGCACTTTTGAGTCATTTGAGGACATCATGTAAGCTTTTTATCCCATTTTAAAATAAGGTGTTGAACCTTCACTCCTGCATGTTTTGATTTGGCGGACAGATGCCAAATGGAGGCACTGGAATCAATTTAAGAATGCGGCAGATAGGACATCTTAAAAAGCTGAAAGGAAAATCCCGTTTCTGGTGCTCTGTCTCTCCTTTAATTGCAATCACCAGCCAAGACCCTAAACAATGCACATAATTTGTCATAAGACTACAAGGGCTGAATTTTTGAATCTGCAGTTTGGGGATTACATGGGCTTTATGAAGAATTAGCATTTAGGGTTATTAACTTTTTTTTCTGAACTTTTCCATTAGCATTCCACCTCGAGACCACCCAGTGCATTCATCTTACTAAAAAATCGAAACATTATACTGATAAAATCAGACAACCTGTGTGCCTATTCAAAATCTTGTGTTGCTTTCCAAACTCCTTCCCAAAGAACCTTTAGGTGAACTCTCTGCCCATGTCTATTGCTTTCATGGTTATGTCAGCTCTCCTTTTCTTTTCAATAAACAAATGTTTGCCATTTGCTAACCAGAACTTGAAAGTATAGTTATCTTATTCCACTTCCTTTCCACTTCCCTTTAACTTTTGGCTCAGTTGCAGAGTAAAAACTGTTTACCCAACTTTACTAAAGTGGATGTCCCTTCAGGTTGGTTCAACTTGCCAGATCTTTAGTCTATAAAATTCACTTTTCCAACTTGAATTCTCAGTGCTATGCATGTATAAATACTTATTTTATTGCCAACATCTATCAGTAGATGTGTGATTCCTTTGCAATCTGAAGACAAAAACGTTTTGGGTTCGCTGCCATATTACTCCCACTTTGAAGAAACAGCTCTCATCTTTGGAGGCTCAGAGTTTCACTGGATTATTCTTCTTTTATCTTTCCTTCTGAATGCATTACCAGATTATTATTGCATTAATTTTCATTGTGTTCTCCATAGACATGCATTCTTTCAGGAAAGTAGAAATTATAGGTATGTTGATTTCAATACAAATAGGTAGCTCTTTCTAAATCTATCTTATCTTCTTCTTATTAAGGTATGTGCACTTCCTCATTTAGGAGTGTTTAATAAGTGAGGACTGTAAAATCCATTTGAATTTCATATTTGTGCTTCCCCCCGAACTAGCTTAATTATACTAACATCTGAAGGCAGTGCTCGCTTACAAAAGCTAGTTAATGAAATACTGATATTCAAACTCCTAGAGAATAAGCAACAGAAAATTTCTCTCAGAGCAGAGTATAGCTAAATTTTAGTTAAGAATCTTGCTATCGGCCCATTCCTGAATAAAAGCCTTCCTTTAGTTCAGTGATTCTAGTGTAACCAGACTGCTTTAAAAGACCTTTCTGTACTTTTCCCTCTACAGTATTACCTTTACATTATAGCCTTTATGTTCTGTACTTTTCACGCTTGAGAGAGTCATGGAATGACTTTAAGAAGGTGACCCTTTAGAAAGCTAGTAAACTTTCAGAAAAGCCTTATATTATGTTAACTTTGGCCTATAATGAAGGATTATAATGGTGCTTTAGCACCAAGGAGGTGCTATAGGCAAGGATATAAAAAAACCCACCTTGTTTTTCTACTGTTGCTTCTAATTATTCATTTTGCTTCTTTATACTGTTGACTTTTCCTCCTCCTTTCACAGCACAAACATATGTGCACACATTTTATCTGCTAGCTGTTCAAGATTTTATTTAAAAAACTATAGATTGCAGGATGAAGGATGGATGGTTAGAATCAGCCACCGCTTATCAATGGCCCTTACTGATGTGCTTTAGGAACTTCCTGAGGCAGCTAGACTTGCACGAGGTACGTAGCCTTCATGTCATCAAACGCTGACAGTGTAACATGTCAGATGTGCTGTTTTGCACTTATGGAGGTCCCTCATCTTGGAGAACAGTAGTGCTCTTTGTACATGGAAATCTGTCAAGGGCAGAACCAATCGGATAGCATAAATGCCTAATGTAATCTGAACTGGTACTGAAATCTCTTTGTGGCTGTATGGACAACTTGGAATAAAGGCAGAATACATTCTACCATAGCGGTGAGGGTATGACTATTTTCCTTTATGACTATTTTCCACTCACATAGTTGCATTACTACAGCAAGATTTTTGAGAAAAGCTTGCTAGATTAAACGCTGTGAAGGTCTAAGTTCATTAATATCTATTATTAATTCATGTATATGCATTAAGTGGGTACACCTGCAATACTTAATGAGACTGGACACAGTAAAAACCAGCTGCTCATAGCTGATCTGTAGTATGTACACTATCTATTGCTCTACCTATCCATTTATTGTTTAAGATTGGCAAATCAGCCTGGTGAACCAAATGTCTGAAAAGATTACCACTGAATAAATACACCCTTTCCTAACTGAGGAATGCAGAAACATCAGGCAGTGAAAATAGTGGCTAATACCCTGTCCAGAAAGGAAGAGTAAAACTATTTGGAGACAATGTCAAGCTTTCAGATAGTAAAAAACACATGCAGGCTAATGCCTTTTATAAACTGGGCCCAGCTTCTATTTCAGTTTAAGATCTTTGATAATATTAAGTAATACTGGAAGACTTTATTGTTAATTCTAATGCCTTAAAAAATGTTTGACTGATATACTGATACATACTGATACTGAAAAACTGATATACTGTGTCCCAAAACCTGGTATTTTTCAGGCAAATGAAATATACACGCTTTTGCTTTCTAGGTTAAAAATGTAACTGATCTACGTGTGCTAAATGTTATAGGAGTACCAAGATTTTCAATGCCATTTATTAATATATTAAAATCACCTAAAATAGAGTACCTATAAACCACAGACCTATAATGGAAGAACAATGAAGCAATCCCAAGTATGCCATTAATAAATCATGACTTCAATTTTATTGTAAAAAATTAACTCGTCATTACGAGTTAAAAGATCTAAACAGAATTCAGGGAGGTTTAACATAATTCAATCACCAAAAAAGGGAGGTTTTCAATCAAAACTTCCTCTTAGATATGAGTACACTGATTTATGACCAGATAGGAGCTGAGAAAAGTTTAAGGTAGGTCAGGTTAAGTCATGGACATGGAGGAAGCAGTTACAAAACAAGTTAAGCACACTACCTTTGGCCCCTGTTATCTCAGGCACGGGCTAATTGAACAGCAACTTCCCCGAGCTCTGAGCCTTTCTCTCAGGTGAATGAGAAATAAATTAAGGGGGCAAGATTTCAGAGAGGTAATAAGTTATTAGGTTTCAGACAACTGTAACTTAGAAGTAAATGAGAAAAGTTTTTAAGAACACAAGAAACAGAGGAGCCAAGGCCAGAAAAGGGAATGCAAAAATGAGATCTATGATACAATAATATTTAACATTAAGTGTTAATTATTCATCTTTACACTGCTATGTTTGCTTTCTGTGAAAATTAGTGGACAAAAGAACCGAATCTGCTGTACAATGAGAAACGTACCATGCAACTTGCAAATTGCTAATTATAGCTGCAGTGTTGTAGTGTCACAATGTTGTAGCGTCAGCTGTCTTCCTAAAAGAAGGTAAATGTGGGAAGAAGTAGCAGCATGCCAAGCATCCCTCTGTATATGAAAGAGGAATCAGTCTCTGACAAACTTTTAAGAGTACGTCGTTGGCACACTAACAAATGCCAAGCAGCGTTTGAAAATTTGTTTGCTTCCATAGCAATGAAAACCTATGCCCCCAGACAAATGGGAGCTATAAAACTGGAGCTGGGGTCCCATTCTAAAAGTAGCCCTCTGAAGACAGACTGCAGTTGACTTGGTCGTTTGTTTCCATGGCTAAGGGATGTCTCAAATGGACGTGATAGCTGGAGCTAGAGATTAATGTTGGCTATATATTTAGGTTTCCCCCTAAGTGGAAAAGCACTTTGAGGCACTTTTGTAATGTTTCCAAGCTGTGATCAAGAACTCAGTCCCTTCTTTCCTAGAATAAACGTAGCCTTAAGCTTGCCCAGTGTCAAATTACCTGGGGTAACCTGACGAGCAGAGTACATACCATTTACATTAGCTGTTTCTGGAGAAACATGAGTTTTGAAGAAAATGGCTTTGGCTGCTTGTTATCTAAGAAAATAAGAGAATGACAGAGCAGAGGAGTTTTCTCACCAAACTATGAGAGTGGGTGCATTGAATGCCACCATATGGAACAATATTTTTCCAGGTGAATTGTCTTGTGCCTTCTGATAAAGGCAACTAGTCAAGAGGTCTCCAGGAGTCAATGAAATCTCATCTTACCCTGTGATGACTTGAAAGCTTCATGCCTCTAGAACTTCAAATAGCAGTGGTCCATGAATAAAAACCAATAGTTTAATTAGCTCTTGATTATTTCTTCATGTAGTTAAGAGGAAAAATCCACTATCAGTAACTGACATTAAAGTAGTATGCTAGCTGGACAATGCCAATGAAGAAACTACTCAAATTCTGTCTGTTGTCTTGATTTCTGAAACTCGTCCACGCGAAGCATTTAAAACAGTTGCCTTTGCCAGTTAATAAGCTGGATTGCACAGTTGTCAATACATCTTACAACTAGGTTAGTAATTGTTCTGCTATTTTGCTACAGCTAAACATTAAGTGTTATATGCAAGATCTTTGTCTTGATTTAGTCTGACAATTTTAATAGCAACACAGAGCTTAGTGTATCATACCCCTGGATGAGAATTTAATACTGGCTTACAGGAAAGTAGGTCCCAAGAAACTTGGTAATGATAGAAGAAAAATACCAATTAAAAACTTCATATTTTTGTCCTCTTATACTACTGTGCTTGTTGTGTATGTGTTAATGAGATATTGGCTGACAGAAAATTCCAATTTTAAAATGTTACTTGGTTAAAGAAGCAAACTCCTTTCTAATTGACAAACACAAAGTTCTTTTTATTAGCAAAAGATATCACCTTAACCACTGCAGGAAAGGACAATTTTTAGATTAAAGAAACAGGAAAACACTCAGACTAACAGAAAAGAGGTATAGCTAGAATTGCCTGGGGAATAATTCATGCATGTTCACCTCTATTTCTGACAGTTCGAGCTGGTTGCTTTCAAGTCAGCCTTAGCAATCTGTAATCACAAACCCTTTTGTAATATAGCAACTACTCTTTTTCCTCTCCACACCCTTGTGTGAATATAGTTTCAAAACTCAATCTAATGTCCAGATTTTTTTTGAAAAATGTGGCTATGAATAAGAATGTACTAGATTGTTAAAGAAGTCTTGAGACTATTGCAACTATTGTCTTCAAGTTGCAAAGGCATTACAACTGGACAAAACACATTCAATTATATCTTATATTGCTCTAACAAAGATTACTTTTAGAACAAAATAGAGAACATAAAAACATGACGTCATGAACAAGCATTATAATAAAAGGTTAAGAAAAAACATATTATGTATGCCTAATTTTTAATGTACTGTGCTTCAATCAGCTGTCCCTATTCTTTATTTAATCCCCTTTGCAAGGGCACAGAGGAAAACAAAATTAGAAAGAACACATCGAACATTTTCATCAAAGGATAATTTTCCAATGCAAATAGAAAATCTTTGACATTTGCAGCATAAAATATGAAAGTTTGAACTTGAGTTTTTGAAAGTTATTTTTAAAAAACTACTGTTATCACAAACACTTGGAAAAGGAATCACATAAATGGAGGGAAAATCCAACATGTAAAAAGTTTTCATGAAGTTTATTAAAGGCTCAGAATTGCTAAGCTTCGTACACACTAGTTGGATAAGGAAAATTTGCACTAATCAGATAAAACTAGGTATTGCATCCAGGCTTAAAGAATGAAAAGAAAATAAAAGTGGCATATTAAAAGGCTGCTCCTTTCTAGAATCAGCATCATGTAGGGACAGATGCTACTGCCCTGAGAATGAAATGAGTAAACGATGTCTCATTAAAGATACGTCTGCTCAACAGATAAAGTAAAGTAAGAAAGGAAAGAAGTTCAGTTTGATGAAAACATTGCACCAGGTGGAAGCCAATTATTCACCTCTTGCAGCACAATCACATGTCTCAGAGGCTTTATGTCTTATAATCTCCCAGTGAAACGAGTTCAGTGGATAAAAATATATAAGTGCATACAGTTAGTAGCTTTAGTAGCTTTGGACTATGGAGAAGTTACAGGAACATCCACAGCAAGGAACTGCTGCAGTGGTTTCCTTCCAACTGTTGCTCATTGGTAAGCAAAGTAAATGAAATGTGGAACAGTTAATATCCTCGTTCGTGCCCTTTTTGTGTTCTTCCTTTGTATTTTTATTGCTTTGGTATACACATATGACCACTGTTAGAGACTGGATGCTAGCTTAAATGGACCCTTTCTTTGAATTGCAATAATCATGACCGTGTTCTTATGCTCTCTTGACTGATCTCTGTTGACTCAGTTCTTGTGGAGTCTGTAGATCACTAGGCCCAGACATAAGCCCATCCACAATTAGGTTTATGAAAATTCTATGTTTTTGCAGAAGCATAGTTTCACATAAATCGTTCAAAGGGTTAAATATGATGCCTTCAGTGTTTTAAACTGAAGTGTATATATAATGTCTACATAGGGATTCTCAAGTATGCTTTTATCCTAAATTTTGTCCTGGAGTAGCATTGTTTAGATTTGTATTTTGGTAATTGCTGGTTCCTGTCAGGAGAAGTATTTCTGTTGAAGAGACTTTATTTGTGAGACATGGAAGCCACAGTAAATTTTCTGTGTTACATTTTTTTTCTCAGGTACACTCCCAATAGAGTGACCTATGAGATTCAGCTGTATGTGAAGTGTGTCAGGTAAACCCCTATGTAAGTGTGGCTTCAGATTTGGTTTTTTCCTACAACGACTGCTGTACAAGCTGGAGGTGCTTAAAGTGGAAGAATTTCTGGATTGGTAGGCAAATAGATAGCTATGAGATACTGTCACTATGCAAACTAATGGGGACCAGGCATGTTTTATTTTTATCTTGAAGAAGCTTGCAGAAGGCAACCCTATATCCATGCAATAGCCTAAGAGAGCAAAATGACCTTGTGTTTGACTGGGCACGAATAATACTCAGAAACAAAAATGTCATTAGCTTGTATGTGTCTTTCCAAAGAAAACCTGAATTAAGAGTTCATTCCTCTTTTGAGCAGAAAGACATTACTGGTGGAAGAAGTGTGTACAAATACCAGGGCTTTTCAAATCTGAGGCGTAGTACGCCTATGGGGAAGCTGGAAGGGTCGTGAAGTTTCTCTTCTCAGCCAGGTAACTAGAAAACCACTGGCAACCCTACCTAAAATTAATTGAAATCTCTGCTAATGGAGGTTCTTGGTAATGCTGGAGATAAGCAAGGGCAGGAGCTCTCTCAGGGCCTGGCAAGCAAAGATGGAATTACATTCTTGGCCCCAGCCCTGCTCAGTTATGTGCTGCAGACATCACTTCTCATCATCTTTGGCACCAGAAAGCCTTTTTTTAGAGCAGCAGGGGCAATGATACTACAGTCCTGCCAGCCTGTGAGCGTACACTAAGGTCTCCACTGTGGGGAAAACCCGTCTCCATTGCCCACAGGTGTAACAGATTTACTCAGGAATGGGATCTTACAAACTCTTATCAAAAAGGCATTGTATCGTCAGGTCTGTTGGAGCTCCCGGAGCTAACCTGTGCACAGTTGATCCAGTCAGCCGGTCCTCATGCTGCTCTGAGCATAATTTCAGCCTGAGGTATGGCGGGAGAGCGTGCTCCTTGGGCAGCAGCCAGGGATATGTTCTCCGGGAGATGGGTTTTTGCGGGGCTGCAGATCCCCTGGCCAGCACCCAGCTGTGAGAGCAAGGCTGCTGACGCCTCTTTGTCGCGGTGGAGGGGTGTCCCAGAACAGGTTCCTAACGCACCAGCTCTATGGGATGGTTTCAGCAATTTTGCCGAAAGTCTGTTTCACACTCCTGGTGCTTGTGGTTGCAGTCAGTCCCCTGCAAGCTGCTGCCACAGGCCTGATGTTTTCAGCCTGCGCTGGGAAATAGTCCTTCAGCTACACAGCTCATTTTTCTCCCTTTCTCCTCCTTTCTGTGTATCTGTACAGGGCCAGGGTTTAAATTATTTATCTGCAGAAATATTTGCCATATGAAGTTTCTCCACTGATGGGGTCTACCAAGAAATATATCCGCAGAGAAAGTTTTTTCCCCTGCAAACTCTCACTGGTAAGTTCCTGAAGCAAAATCAAGAAACAGAGATGGAAACTAATAACTGGAAGTTTAAGCTATGAATTACTCTCGCACCATAGATTGTTTGTTGAAGCTCGAAGAGGTGGATCTTTTACGTCATGCATCATATTTTCTTCTGAGTGATAGAAAGAGCAGCAAAAAATAATCAGTTCTGTTTCCACATGAGGTAAGTCTTTTGATGAGAGGTGTTCTTAGCTGACTGCTCAGACATGTCCCCAAATGATGAGAGCACAGATCAAAAATCTTACACAGAAAATGAACTAGAAAGCCCTTAGGACCAGAGTAAATACTATCTCACTAGAAAATGAATTCTGATAGGCTCTTATCAACTTTAATTACTTTAAGACTATTATCCATGTAACAAGCTTCTCTGGCATTTCTAAGGAACAGGTATATTTAATAAATTAAGAACTTAGTAAAAACTATTCCCTAATTACACTCATTAAAAAATTTAAGCTACAAGAAAACCAATAAAGTTGCTGCTATATCTCACATAGACAGCAATTAACGAACAGTTATCTTAAGTCTGAATTAGCAAGCACCCTTTGCTTTCTTGAATGTGATACCTTAGGCGTCGTTTCAGTGAAGGAAAATGTCTTATACATATTCTGATTAATTGCACGCTAGTCCTCAGTCTGCAATTTGAAAACCATGTTGCCATTAATTAATGATGCAATGGTGTTAGAATAGTAACAGATATGGAGATGAACATATTGAAATTGTACATGTACCAAAAGAAAGGCAAAAGACAAGTAACAGAAATGTTCATTTGGATTAAATATTTTTTTGAAAAAACTCCACAAATGAAACAGTGAATGAAGTTGCTTCCTGTCATGCAACTTACTACACTGAAAGTTCTGCAATAAAAATGAAGCATTTTGTCTGCCTTTTCATAACTTCTTAATCAGTGTCTTTCTGGCCTGATTTTTGTCAATGCAACTGTATTCCTTAGCAAAGATGGCACATGGAGGGAATATTTCTGTTGTATGTCAAAGGAGACAAAAACAATTTCTTTAACATTTCTGATTTCTATTTCTTTACTAAGCTGCATGTAAATTCTCTGCCTCTTCCTCCTCAGAAATGGGAAGGATCCTGTATTACATCTTACCCGCAACAAAAGCTTAAGACTGCCAGGAGGTTAGTGTTAACGTATGTTTGATATGTCACTAGGTAGCAAAAAACTATTTGATTTGTAAAGAAATGTTCGCTACACACAGCAGGAAACTCTTCTACTAACTAAGCACCTTATGTTGTAAATTCAAGGGTAAATACTTGAGTTAATACTTTGATCATTTAAATACTGATCAAAAGTGTCTTAAGTAAACTGTTGAGACAATCTGATGTTAAGTATCATTATAACCAATTACACGTGTTTTGTTTCTAACCTAAAAGTATATAACCTCTCACCTTTTGGTTTGATAACCTTTCTCCTTCTCAACAAAGGACCATTTAGGGTTGCTGCTTTTCATCCAGTTTGGTCCCTCTTGGAAGCAATACAGACTTCAACTCTCCTTTTTGGAGGTTATCTAAGACTGGTGCAGGAAAGGGATGAAAAGGTCATCCTAACCTTTTCATCCCTCTGCTTTGCTCTGAACAGAGTGGTATTTTGTCACTGGGCTACATAATTAGGACCTCCTTCACTTCACCAGATCTCAGGCACCCTGTTGGGCTAGCAACAAACTGAACCATGTTGCCAAGGAAAGTCGTGTCTCCTGTGTGTAATGTCTTAATTAAAAAATGAAGTCATTCTGAATCTTAAAACTTGGACAGGTTTAATTTAGATCACAAAGAGGAATGAAAAAAGAATTGCTTTCTTCTGTAGGAAAAACCCAAAAGGTACTGGAAAAGTGTATTAATCTGCCTCACTGGAGAAAGCTTTCTGAGTGTTGAGGGAGCAAGCTCTAGTGTGATTGAGAACTATGGTACCACTTCTGTAGGTTTCATGTTAATTAGGAAAAATGCTGAAAATTAGTGCTCTGTTTTCACAACTGCATTTTTGGAAACTGCTAATTCCAAAATACTACAGAGTGAAAAGGACAGTCAGAGTTAACCAAGGTATTCTTTGTCAGATATAGTCCTTTCTGGTTAAATATTAGATACTGGTTTTGTAGGAGAAGTTGAAATGACACTATTTCCTCTTTAGCAAAGCACAAGTCAGAGTAAAACCAAAACTGTTTATGAATACTATTGCTAATCAGTGCTGGAGGGAACTTTTTTTTTGCTTATGTAGTTGACATTTCTGGTGCACCAAAACCTGCAAATATTCTTTGGGAGTTCTGTAAGCCACCGTGGTTTCCATTGCTTCTTTCATCCTCCATCACCCATACTGAGAGTCAGGACACATTTACGCTAAGTCATTAATAAAGAAAGAAGATGTAATAATTACAATCAACTAGAGACTTACAGATTCTTACCCTTACAGTTTAGGACCCTTTTTTAATAAAATCTGAGTACTATGGGTGGAAAACCACTTAATATTCAGCAGAAGAATGTAACGTAAATAGAAAAAAAAAATTTTAAGGGGATACTTTGCAAAAACACGGCACTTGAATCTCTGCAAGGCCTGGAGGGGTATACGCAAAGAGTGAAGTAAAGGCTTATACATTGGGTTTCTCAACCTCTGTGTGCTACGTGAAAGAACACCGTAATCTACACCAAATAGCTATGCAAAACATGCCCTGAAAAAAACCATACTGTTAGGTAACAACTCTATGCTAAATAACACACAGATATTCTCATTCTAGATCCTGGCATGGTCTTAAACAGTGTCTGATGTGGAAGGACCTGCCAGCACTAACATTTTCAGCAGCAGATTATTGAGATTTACAGCTTGTGTCCTCGGTACATGTGCACAGTTTCTGTGCTCTTCACGTGCAGCAAGTGTGATGTGGGAAGCATTGGGCCCACTCTTTTTGGTCCTACCCGCACCTGCAAATCTGCAAGGGTGAGCTCAGAGGTGGTAATGCATCATGTGGGAGGGTGGAGGGAGGAGTAATTATCTAAGTTATAATAAATTAATTGTGGCAAGAATAGAACAGAAATAATAGAAAAAGAAAAGTCTAGGGCAAACAGCTGCAGTCTGGGGAATTGGTACAGATTGGAGAAAAGGTCACGGAAGTATTGAAACAGAAAATGTATTGCACTACAAAACTTAGATATGATTTTTCTGCTGTGGAATTATAGTGCTTGCAGGACTAAAAGTTATACCTAGTTTAACCCAAATGTGATTAATCTTTGGTCGGACCATTTTTTTTTCTCTAACAAACAGGTCATCTGCCTTCAGTAGCTACATATTAGAAATTATACTCCCAGGATTTGTTTTAATAGTATTGTATTATTTTTTAAGGCAAAGCACCATTTCTGAAGGGACAGGAGAAGGTAAAGGAGATAAATGTATGTCAGCTGCAGCCATCTGAATAAACTTATACCAACTGAGTTGGGTTAAGTTTCCCTGATGCAATACAACTCGCTTCCTGTATACACACAAAAGGGCTATTATTTGCTGTCATCAGTATGACAGGCTTTCTAAATCTTGAAATATTTTCCTACAATTATGTCAAAATACTTGAAAGGCAATGGTTTAGTAAGATTCACCACATACTTTTGCGATCAGGAGGTTTCAAACACTAGTCCTGATGAGCCTTCTGATTACGACAAGGGTTAAACTATTTTTGCGCGTTGTTTCCCCAATGCCAATAAGCAAGCTATACAAAGGTATGTGCCATATGTATAAAAATAATTGCAAATCAGCGAAATATTTATAAGCATTTTGCTGCCAACACAACTGGGGCAGCTGAGAAGTGTTAGGCAGTGTGTCTGTACGGACTGAGGAAGACTGGAGCTCAGCGTAGTTATTTGCAGTCGGGCACCTAAAGGCTTGGTTTTCAGATTAAAGCCCTAGTTTGTTAGTCCTTGTGTTTAATGTATTTCCCAGCTAAACACAAGAAGATGGAAGGTAAAATAAATGAGTAAAACTTAAGAAAGGTTGGAAACAGGGTAATATGGAAAGGCAGATTATAAAGCTAACTTCTCTGTGTCTGTCTTGCTGTGCAAATGCAGGCTGCTCCTGGATCTCATGAAGAAGTTCAAGCAACCAGATAAGATCAGATATTGGAAGGAATCACATATAAGGAAAGTGTTTAAATGTATCTAACTGCAGTTAGCATTGTTCTGTTTATAGCTTAAGAGCTCCTCTTTAGGTCTCCATGAAACCTTTAAAATACCTAAGTTAGGTTGCTATGACATTAGGCAGTAGTCGCATTGACAGCTGAGCTGCTCATCCTGGTTTTATTCTTGGTTTAACTTCCTACAAGTAGCCATTTTTCTGTTTGATAGGCATAGATGTATCAGAGCAAACAGTCACACAAGGTCTCTTAGTAAGACAGAGGGTTGGAAAATGGGTGCTCATGACCGCTGACAAGCTCTTGAGGTGTTTAACTGGGGGACCAAAAAGTCTTAAAATCAAAGGGATCTAAAAGAGGAAAAACAAATTATGACTTGGTAAATGTCACTTCTGCTGTATGACTGGCTTACCTGAAAATGCAGTGTGCTGAAATGATGCACAAAATAATTGAGTAAGTCTCCAGCTGGCAGGGGTTAGTAGTGTTTCTGCTTTCTCTGGTGAGTTTTAAATGACTGAAGCAGTTGGCCTCATTGCTGAGGTTCAAAGGCTATGAACCTGAGTGCCTGTATATTTTATGTGAAAATACTGGAGGAGCAAAGCCCTGAGTCACAACAGTGAGGCAGAGTGACAGGTGCTCATTCCCCCAAATCCTTCCTCAGCTGAATGCCTTCTTGAGTTTCTCACTGATGGGATTTTCAGAGGGACTGCTTGGAGTGCCCAGCAGAGACCTGGCACGAAGATAACAAAAGATAGTCCTCAACTGTGCTGAAACTTTTGCAAATACTCAACATGAAACTAAACTTTCTTTGTTTAGATGTTAGTATAAAAGCCATTCATGTGAGATGTACTAGCCCCTAGGCTTTCAAAAGCCTTAAGAATTCTGTAGAAGAAAAACTTGCACTGCCTCCAGAAGTTGACTCTCAGCTGAAGATTTCCTAATCCTCCCAGCAGCTGCAGCTTCAGTACCTAATGAGGGGGGTCCTTTGCTGACCCACGGAACAACCTGTTGCACAGGCAACAAACCCCACATTCGTGTGCCTTTTATGTATACGCTCTAGGAGCGGGGCTGCACGTGCTTGACCAATAAGTGATAAATAGCTGCAGAAGCTAGTTCAGTGTGTAGGGAGCTGTGAAAATATATTCCAGTTGGGAATGTTGTGACAGTTACGATAAAGATGTGTTACTTAACTACCTTTGAGCATCTGGCTCTTCCCACAGTGTACTTTGTTTGGGAATATGATCTCTACAAACAGCTTCTTATTTCATGGCTGAAGAGTAGTAACTGAACACGTTCAGAGTAATTTACCATGAAAGTATTGTATTCCTTTTATCTTTGGACAGAGGAAATTCTTCAGGCGATGTTTCTTTTGATCGGTAAATGCCAACCCAGCAGTCTGCTGCTGGCAGTGCTGAAGCTGTAGGTATCTGTCTGTTCTGTCTTGACAGTATGGCCTAAAACAGAAATGTATGAAATTCATTCTCCGAATTGACAATGCCAGCCAGGCACGATGACAGTGAAACTAATTGTGGCAATGGTGCCCTCCTAGACCTAGGGAAAGGCGGGAGACGTGCTCATGGCATACAGCCCGCGGGACAGTCCAAGCACTGTAGTGGGAACCCAGCTAACAAGGAAAAAATCCTCCTTGTATGGGGGTACAGCTTGCTTGTTTACATCAGTTCCCTGAAAGTCTTCCTGCAGGGAAGCAGCAATAAGATTGATGCTGCCAGAATAAAAGCAGCATGAATCATAAGCAAAGGTCTAAATAACAAGTGCTCACCTCTCTGGACATGATTGTAACAAGAATTTGGGATTAATAACCCCTGTTGTTCAGGGAAATACGGATCTTTTTCTCCAAGCTTTGCTGAGGGCATCAATCTATTTTTGGCAAGCGCTCTGTTTTAAGCATGATTATCCAAACTTAACAACTTAATCTAGCTATACAAGATCTTTATTTTTTCTAGTCTTACTCTTTCTAAGAGACAGGTATTTGCCTGGTGAGATTCTCCGTAGATGGGTAGAGAAAAGTATTATACTAACCTGTCTGAGTAATTGATGTGCTCTTTCTTGCACCAGTACATTGCCGATACTGCTTAGGCAACCATATTGAGAAGTATAGCCCTCCCAAAGACTTGGTTTACCAAAACTGAGTCACCGTTCTGAGTTTACAGGCCCTGTAAACACAAAGTGCTTAAAAATCAGAAAAAAAGGGAGAAGAGCAAAATAAATATGCACCATGCACTGTTAAATTATTTAACCTATATAATAAGTGTTCAGGAGTACATGCTGGTAGTCAAATATTTGACAAGTAATTTCTAATAAAGAGTGAAAATCATGATCTTCTGAACATCTTTGGAGGGGGGGGTTGAAATAGAGCAATGCAGGAGAACCTTCTAGATGATATTTTTTAGCAGGGTTGGTAGGACTGGCAATACTGTTAACAGAAGCTGCAGAGAGCTACTGGCTGAGCTGGGTGGAAATGACTTCTCTTTTCTTGAATGTAGCATTGCAGCCAGTCATTAACTGTTGATCTGCTTCTCTCAGAGTCACAAACCTGCATCTCATTGGTGTGCCCATAGCCAAAGCTGAAGTGAAATATTAAAAGTTTTGAGGTAACAGATGACAAGAATCAGCTGCTCAACATAAACTGATTTTCCAGATAAAATTTCAGTTCTGAACAGATGGTGTTATGTCCTGTTATCTATACTCACGTTGGTTGTCAGAAATATATCAAAATCTGGTACCCCAAAAAATGGGAAATGCGATGGGCACACCCTTACCCATCCACTAAGAGATGGCGTGTATATTAATTGTACTGCAGCAAAAGCAGAACGCTAGCTAGTAAAAAGATGCTAGTTCATTTCAGGATGAGCTGTGGGATCACCTCAAATACATCTCAACTCAGAACCATGAGTGAAACACTTCTGTGTCAGAGCTATGTGTGGTATGTGATGGAAAGGACCCAGGACCTCCGATTGGTACACTCGAAACTCACAGGAGAATTGGGCTCTGGACAAAACGTAGCCCTTGGCCGTCCCACAGCATCTCACCTTAGCTGGGCATTTTATATATATGATCTGTGTTGCTGGTTTTGAGAGATGACCTGCCATGCTACTGTGGTACCTGCTTGTGTTTTAGTACTCAGAGTCCTTAATATCCTTAGGTGAAAAAGGAGAGCGACCGTGAATATAATGAAGACCATTAAAATAATATTAAAACTGAATTTCTACGCCAAATGCTCAGTTTTCCATCATTTTTATTTCTGCATCATGTCAGACTGATAACTGTTTTATTTTTATCAATGGAGCAGCATATTCAAGCTATTTTAGCATTCAAAGGCTATCAAAGTTAGGAACTCTTGCTCAGATAACAGAAGCATCACAGTTCAGACACCTTTGCAGAACTGGAAGTCACTTCTTGTAGTTCAAGTCCTGTGTGCTATAAATACAAAAGCTGAAAAACTGTGAATTTATACTGACTGTGAACAGAGACAGACTGATAAAGAGCTTTATATTAATCTGGATTTCCCTTTCAGGCTGTTAGAGCCAACATGGCCTATTTTCAAGGACCTTGGCAAGACCTACTTATCCGTGGCGGAGGTATCTGTGGCTGTAGACAAATATTGCTTGGCACTTTCAATTGCAATTATATTTCCATTTCAAAACAACATGGATAGCACTTGGTCACTCTTTTTGTGATTCTGTCTCGGACTTGACATAGCCTGAAATCATACTTAAAGCCTAAATTTAAACGCTAGACATTACACTTTCATCTTGCCATATGAGAATGCCCTATATACACATATCTGTACATGACAGACACTGCCTTACCTCACCTAGCTGAGTGTATTGCCATCTTTAACAGCAGAAAAACTGAGGGTGAGATATTCTGTGTTCGCTAGATGGCTCTTGAATATTGATGATGAAAACACAGGTGGGAACTAAAGTCACATCAAGCCATTGTAGACATAAGACAGACAGGATTCTTCATAGGAAGTGTAACTCATCCTTGGAAGCGCTTTTTGAGACTTGTGACAGATTCACTCGGCATTTAGTAACTTTCAGCAGTTGGGAGCGCAAAGCTGGAGAGATGGACTTTGATTCACAGGTTTCTGAAGGGGAGTTGCAGCTCAGGGCTCAAACAGTAGACAGCATTGACTGACAGGATGACCCCTTGTCAATTAAAACACTACTCTATAGCAGAACTACAGACTTTGAACTTTGTGATATTACTGCGAATTTGTGATATTATTGTGAATATTTCCATTGAAGGCTATATGGAAGGAACACTGAATTAGACACCCAAGCAATAACCTCACTCCCGGAGTTTCCAATAGCATTGCAAAGCTGTGTCCAGGGTTTAGCCTGTGACACAGAGCAGGCTCTAAGGATGTCAAATTAGACACATTTCTTGCATACTGCTTAAAGTATAAGTGTTTGTACAGGCTCATGGGAGACAGACAGAATAAGGCAGTGCACTCAGTTTTCTTGCCATACAGCCAGTTTATTAGAAGTTAGTGCTACCACTTCTGGTGATTAACCACCATCAGTTAAAATTATAATTGGTTTAATAGTTGAACTATGGATATATAATTTCTATAATAATAATGAAATAAACCTCCTCATCTCTTAAATGTTGACTTGGAGGTTGAGAGGAAGAACTTAAATAGACACCTGGAATTTCATAATGACTTTTATGTTACCTTAGTGAAGATATTCTCACTCTACGTGTATCATTGCCAAAGGGTAGAAACAAGTTTGCAAATTTAAAAAATCATAATATGGAATTGAGACCAAACCATCGCACCTTGAAATAGAATGGGGAAATGGTTAATCTAATCAAAATGGAGGGAAGAAGCGGCCATAGATTTAAATTGATTGGAGTTGGGAGGAAGTTAGAGTTTTAAAAAGAGCCATTTCAGGAAGACAGGTTTTCTGATTAAATGTCCGTCTACAAATCTGATGAAGCAAAAGATAAGTTTCAGCTAAGAGAGAAGAGGAGGCAACTGCTGTGGCTTCATCTGCGCCTTTTGTGTTTCCACTCCAGGTCCTGTCGCTGCACAGACCGTGCGGAGCTGCGAGTGATTTCTGTTGTGTTGCAAAAGGCTGGACTGTTACAAGAATAAAAATTTCTTCTGGCATTGCCAAACGCAAGACACAGAAGGGAAAGGATACGTTAAATAGAGTGCAGGTGGGATGTGCTAAATGGATATGGAGCTATGCAGGGTGGCTGTGGCAGGAGGAACCCCCTTGCAATTATAACATTAGCTTAAGGCTAACCCCACATATTGAACTGTCAAGTCTGAGAGAAAAGACACATAGGAACTCATTTTTCTATTTGATGGGCCACGGTGGGATTGAGGAATGAAAATGAAAAGCGAAATTATATTCAACCAGCAGTACTTTGGAGGTAATGCAGTAAAAATTGGAAGGGTGCTAGCGGCCTTTAGGAAACAGATGGGGGCTCAGTAACACTGGCCATTATTTGTGTTAGTTGAAGTGTCTCCATTTATGTGATTCTACATTTTTCTCTGACATGCTCATTCCTATGGCAATTTACGATACTAATTGCCTTTGTAGCTGGTAAGAATGTTTGCAAGCATGAAAGCATCAAAACAATGAAGTAACCATTCAAACAACAGATAATGAACAAGAGAAGCAAGCGTATTTTTAGAGAAGTCGACAAAAGATGATAAAATTATGTGAAACTGACAATGCCTTTACTGACATGTAATGGAAAATTGGCATAATCTCACTAAGTACCTTCAAACAAATGTTTTGATTGGTTGCTCAATGAAGTCCTGATCTGTTTGGGTTTTTTTGTCAGCCATTAGACAACATTAAGCTTTGCAGTGGTTGATACATTCTTAGACATAAAATGATTTTGACTGTTCCTAATTTATGCAAGTTCTGGAATGCTACATAAAAACATAACTGGAAGGCTTTAAGTTTAAACTGTGGTGAAAAATGAACATGATTTATTATAGGAAAAGCAGTCATAAATGAGATGTGTTATTTGATAAAAATTAGATAAAATGACTGCATCTCCTTTCTTCACTTACTCAAGCAACATTTCTTTTTAAACTGAGAAAATACTCTTACAAGTGATTGGTCATATTGACATCCTGCATAGTCTTTCCCCCACTTTTTAATGGGCAAACGGAATCAATATTTACTTGAAGAGATACTCCTGAGATTATCTGTGTATTAGAAGTAAAGATTTACTGTTTGCTGTATTGAAAATTAAATTATTTAGATAAACCAACCATGGAAAAGAGAACTGGAGATTTCTGGTGAAAGTGAAGAGCCAGATGCCACGATGCTCACACTGTTCTGACAATTATTAGTTTTATTACAGCTGGTCGTTGGAAAATTTCCTGTAAGTATCCAGCCTGAGGTGAAAAATCAAGTATCTTTCTTGAGCACTTTCATTAAGATGATGTCTTCACCGTTGCCTTAATCTATACAAAGCAGACATCTGCCTGACAGTGCTTGCGTTATTTGTACTGAAGATGATTTCCCCTGGTTCAGACCAGATCCTCTTTTACCATGGACGTGGTGGCAAGACAAAAAAATCTTTCGTTTGTATAAGTCAATTAGTGCATCACTGAAGTCTGTTATTTTGCATGTTTTCTGCAGTTTTGTGTTTGTTCTGAGTAGGTTAAATAACAGCTGCTGGAAACTGTGGTTATGACTTGGAAAGGATAATAGGGTAATATAGTGTGTGTTTTCAATAGATCAGCTCAGCTGTTTGCTGTTCAAGGCTGGGAAATGAGAAGTGGTAATCTGTTTTTCTGCATTTATTCTCTACTTTGTCAGTAAAAGTTGCATCTGAAGGTCTGAACAAATTGCAACCATCTTGTCAGATATTGTTCCAAAATACGTGTGGGTATCCAGCTTCCCTCAGTCCCTTGTGGTTTCAATGATAACTTTAGGCTTGAGCTATTTCAGTAGATGCCCTATTTAAATGAATATACAGCTGAGAGTGGGAAAAGAAGGTGCAAGCTGCCAGTGTTAACCCTAAGTGGGTTCATTTGAAAATTGTTTTCTTCTGTAATATGTCCCCACAGGTTACCTTGCATTCCAGGGATTTTTTATTCGTACCTGCTAGACTCTCTGATCACTCCTCACCAACTGTAAAAAGCAACGGAGAGAATATAATTAAGCTTTGACATGGGAAGCAATTGCCTTGAATTTGAAAGCTGAAAAAGGAGAAACTGAGCGGATAGGGGAAAGCAGACAAGAAGTTTACTTCATTGTGGACAACAAAATGCTCAGTCAGATGTATTTATTAGAGCCTATACAGCAGCACCAAGCCCTGGGTAGGAGCTTTGGTCTTGCTTTTCTCTCGGTAAGGGGAGCACGCGTCACACGTGTGTTGAGCCCGTTCCCTAGCTGGCAAACGTACTGCCTGGCTGTTCAGGGCTTGTTGTCTCTGCTTTACCCTGGTTCTTGGAAAAGAGATTAGGAATTAAAACAGGACTCCTCTTGGTCCTAGTGTCAGCTGGAACAGAGCTTTGGGGTGAAATGTTTGGTACTACTAACCCTGTTTAGATAAGCTTTACTATATTCATACTAGAAGTTAAGATATTCAAGCAACCACACTTTTAAGCTTGCCTGGGTGTGATATCGCCCTTAATTAAAGGTTCCAAATTCACTGAGCTCTTCAGATTATCATGAATACCAGTAGCTTGTCTCTCAATAGGCAACCAAATAGTATTTACCAAAATTGGAACCCAAAGTACTAAAAGTCTTTTTGCTTTTTAAAATACTAATTCTCATGGCTAACACAACATTAAACCAAGTTCATTTTCATTTCAGAGGAACTGGACCCCAACAACTTTTTGCAAAGAATAGGGATTTCAAGATTCAACTAGGAAAGACTACCGTTGGTATCAACTTCTGACTTACTGCCCTCCTATGCTATACATCGAGACTACCAAAGTCTGTAATCATTTTCTACACAGTGCCGTGTCTATCAAGTATAATTCATCAGAGTTATGCAATTAATATTTCCTTGCATAGTACCATACCTGCAGGTGGTAGTAGGCAAAGCTAACAGATTTAGAGCTTTAATTATTTTTTTTTTATTATTTTCTAGGGAAAAAAAGGGGATTGTCAGTGCTGTCATATGTGTTCACTTAGTACTACCTGTACTGTCTATATTCTGTCACTCTGAAGAAAACATGCTATTGGCAGGCCAGAAACTTGTTCTCCCTGCATGATTATTGAAAGGGGTTTGACTACCACCTCGCTCTGTGAGAATGGAAACAGATCAAAAATTTGGCAGTGAAAAATATTACATTTTTGATGGGAAGCAATGCTCATTCTTAATGCTTTTTACAGTAGACTGCATTTAAATGAGGAAGTGAAAAGTTGTCCTAAGTAATTTTTATGATCTCAGTTATTAGTATTATAGAATGCTCCTCTAGATATAGAGAAACTCAAATCAAAGCTCAGCTACTTTGAAGACTGGAGTAATTGTAGAGCACCACTTAAGACAACCTACAAAAGCACTTGTTCTTCAGTTACTTTTTTTTGTAGCTTTTGAGCTCTGATTCAGTTACAGCTGGTCTGTGATGGAAATAACAAAGTCGGCTCATTTTTTGCTTATGGAAAGACTTATCCAAAGCTGGCATACTCCTAGATGAAAATGGATTTAGGAGAAGTGGGAAGACGTTACTGCTTCTCCAGTGTGAGCAACAGAAGTGCAGGCTTCCCCCTCGCTGCTGCAAAGGAGCGCTGTACTTAAAGGTGATGTCTGCGAACCACCACCACTCCTCATCAGCCCTCCAGTCCTCCACACTGGGGTGGGCTATGAGGATGCTAGTTACTCAAGAGCATTTCCTAGTTTATATTTATCCGTAGCTTGGCCAGTTTAACTTGCTTTAGGTATGGACTATGAGTAGAAGGTGAAGGTGTCTGTGACATTTTCCTTTTCTACCCGAGGCTGCATTGGCTGAAGCAGCCCCAACTGCCCACACTGGGGCCAGTGAACTAAGCGAGCTGGAAAACAACAGAATTCAAAAAGTGGCTCATTTTCAAGATTGCTGTCCATCATCAGGAGAGAGCAAGTTGCCACAGTCCCAGCGAAACAAAGTATATCCCAAAGTTGGAGTCTGAGTCTACTCCCCAAGCCAGTTCAGGTCTTGCTGCCAAGTCCTCTCTGTCATATCTCTGGTCAGTTTTGGAAAAGCAGGACATCCAGTTACTTTGTTAAGGACATAGACTCTTGGTTATGGATGGGAAAGCATTAATGACCCTTTGGCCCAGGACTGATCCAGCACACCGATGCACAGTTTTAGTAAGATGGCTTTTGCACATGCAAGTCCCCTGCGTAGGCAGGAAAATGTAGGTACTCCATAGCAATGCAATTGTTAAAAATAGGTCAATTTACATTCTTTTGAGATAGTAACCAGAAAAAAAAAAAAAAGAGAAGAAGAAAGAAAAAAGGAAAAAAAAGATAGGCTAGGACAGAAAAGGAAATTATCTTGCTTTGGACTCCTGTGACTTATTTTTCTCAGAAAAAGGCAATAACTTTGGAAGAAGGAAAACAAACTTAAGCTGCTGATGACATTTCAAAGTTGTTTGTCAGTAAGAAGGTACCTGCAAGCTGATCTTTAACAATTCTGTAAGTAGCAAGTAATTTCCATTTGTAATATCTCAGCTTACTGAGTTTAAGATGTGCATTGATCTCGTTTTTATTTTTTATGGTATGCTGCAAAATGCTTTAACCACTACCTTGCAGACACATAAATCAAAACTAATATATAAAATGACTTAAAGGCAGCACAGTTAAAGGGGCTGTCCTGAAAAACTGCAGCTGTGGCCTTTCTTATAGCTAGTAAAGTCTGTTTATTCAACACATACATGCTTTCACCTCGCTAAGATGTTAAATTTAAAACTTCTTAAGCCTTTAACCCTCTTTTGGAAAACTTTAGTCTGATGAGCATCAACTGCAAACACTGTGCCAGCTACGCAAACACTATGATTATAATAAACACATTGCAATCAGAACAGTAACTGAATATTTCCTAACATAAAATCTTCTATAAACCCAGGTGTCATTAATTTCCACAGCAGACAAATTTTTAACGACCAACAGTGAGGTACTGAGTGAACTTGGCTGAAGTGTTGACAGACTCATATAAGTGAAAAAGATTAACTTCAGTGGTCTTGGACTCCTCTAATGGGGTGCTACTAGTAGGTTTGATTGATCTGCTGTACTTAAAAAGGTACATACAGCCTTCCTCATTTGCAAGTAATAAATTGCGCTTCCACTGAGTGAAGTATTTTACTCCTGTGCTCATCCGAGCAAAACAATATGAATTGCAAATTTGTCAATAATATTACATCTCTGCTGCACGTTTTAATTGACATAGATGTCACACATTCTCTACATCTCAGGGCTATTCAACTCTGCAATATGATGGGCGAGTTATTCTATTATTTTTAGAGAAAGCTCAGCACAGATAGTGGCAAGCAGGTTGATGATGCTGTTCCACATACGGACATGTGGAAGTACTAACATTGTGGTGTGGCTTTGGAAAAAAAAAAAAAGAGGGAGGCTTATTCCAATGTACTAATTTCTAATGTAAGGGAAGGAGAATGATGAGCTCAGTTATGTCAGTTTACGAATCTACTGCAGATCAATGTGTGTCAAATAATATGCATGTATAAATTAATAGGGATAAGACAAGTTACTTCTTAAATTAACAACTTGTGGGTTTAGGTGAAAGTTTTAGGCTATGGAGTATTAAAACTAGTTTGAGCCATTTGCCCTTCCATGGTGTGGTCAAACTACACTGAAGAAATGACTGATTTTGTATTTCGACTTAACTTAGTTCAGTTAGCTGTTTTGTTTTTAGAGAATTCTGCTTAAAGATAGTTTAATTTTGCTAAGATATTAAGGATTTGATGACAGTTAGATAATCTGCTCTGCTTGACAACGCGGCTGAGGAGCGAATTACTAGATGAACTTGAATTCTCAAGGAATGTTCAGGGGAGAAAAACAGTAATTTCATTGCAGAAAGAAAGAAATCAGGTATAGCTTTAACAATAATTTTCAAACTAATCCTTATGAAAATCTGTTTCATTATTGCATATAAAGAACTAGGTAGACTGTGCTTATCTAACAAAATGTATCCTTTGAACTGAGGCAATTTCTTACCTTGGTTGAATTAGTGAGATTCTGAAACCCATAAATTAAAAAAGCAGCACATTACAGATACTGGCTCTCAAAAGGAGTTAAGAAGAAACACTTCAAACTTCCTTGCTCTTAAAAATCTTCTTACATCGCTACTTACAGCTGCTATCATACATAATTAGTTGTGCAAACTGTCCTGTTGTCAGCACCTGATAGCTCATATCACAGTGGGTAGACTAAATGCTCAGAAAACATTCATAGCTTGTGACCTGAAAGCTTTCAGAAAACATGCATAAAATTCAGCCTATGTTTTGTCACCCTACCTCCACAGCCGTGGAGAGCTACACACATTTTAAAGAGACAGAAGGAATGGGAGAGGGACAAGTGTGGAACCACGCAAAAAGCAGTCCACAGATGAGGTGTGAAAGGCATTTATTTTCAGTTGGAACTGTGGGGTGAAGTTTTACCATATTGTGCACTTAATATAATGGAAAGCAGTTAAATTGCAGCAGAGCACCAATCTGCCGTGCAACGCAGTTGCTGATACACAAACATTTCATGAGCGTCTGTTGGTATTGGTGCGCTTTGTATGCAGGAAGCCATCGCTGTCTACATGTGTAGCATTCTGATAAAGCTCCTAGTAAACAATTATCATCTGCAAGACTGTGAATAAAATGAAAGGTCACTGAAGACCACAGACACAAGGCTCACCTACCATAAAACGGGAGAGAAAGTCCTTAAAGCCTTGTTTCTTACTGACACTTTTAGTTTATTGGTTATCGTACCCTGAAGCATCCCCATCTCTCCCATTTTGGGGGCACCAGGGGTTTCAGCTAGAAGGACTGGAGTTCAGAGAACAGAGGTAGCATGCCCACTTCGGGGGCTGCTGTGCCTTGTCCCACCTGGGTCAGCCACACATGCTGGTTGTGGGGCTACAGCCACAGTCTTGCTGACGGCAGAGGTAACCAGCCCTGCTCTGTCACCTCCTCCTGTTCCCCCCACGTGGACAGTGGGTGTTGAGTACAAGCCCAGCTTGACCCCACTGCTTCCCTTCACTGGGTCAGTGGGATGCCCTTGTTCCTCCAGCAGCTGGCAAGGACCAGCCATGACAGGGAGAAGCAGCAGAGAACAAGATGGGGCAGCCTATCCTTATGACTGGAAAGATAACTCCAAGGCTTGTGAGACAAAGGTGAAAACCTTAACAGGGAAGTTCCTGGAGGTTGTTGTCCCCCTTTGCATAGCTGGGAAAGCACCAGGTGCATGCAAATGCTTTGGCTTTGCACACATGAGGACCAGTTTTAAAATAATGGATTGGGAATGTAGAAGTGACGAGAAAAGCTTTCTGGACTGATCAGCTTGACCAGTCCCAGGTGTCTTAGGTGAATGGGTATAAAGAATGATCTTTGCTAAGTTGTAATCGGTGCTTATTTTGTAAAATAAAAGCCTAATGTGAAAATTAATTTTAGGTTAATGTGTTAAAGCATCTTGTCTTTTATATTTCCATTGTTTTTTATAAGATTTTGTTCTCAATATACTAAGAGGGAAAGAAAGAAGGAAAGGCAAGATTAATACAAATGGAAACAATGGTGACTCACTTATGTGCAAAACTGGAACCATAGAGGGAGAAGGGATGTAGCTTTGGGTCCTTACAACAGAGGAGGTGCTGGGATCGGGTGTATGTGAAATGGGGAATCTTCCTCTTTCCCTAGAGCCCAATGCTTTGCTTATTCCTTTAATATTGTTTTGTCTGTAAATACTTGAAGAATTATGTCATGGCTCTGAGTACGCTAATAGGTCTTAATTGCCCTGATTGACCTCACCTGGGACCCCACAACCCCACCCTGCCCAGGAGCCTTATTTAAGCTCTGCCCCATACAGCAGCTCCTCTCTTAAGCTGTGTCTGTGGCCAGTTCTCTCCCTGACCTGTTTTTTTGTCTCCTTGGGGTGGTCTCAGATGTGACTACCTATGCCTGGTCATCACTGGACAGTTAATGGGGTTTGCTGTTGTCCATCCTTCTTGGCTTACCCAGTTCAGACCCACTGGGACAGTGCCTTGTTGATGGTGGTACTGCTTGTGCTGGGTCACCCGTGGCTTCCAGCTCATCTGTGCTTGTGGGCTGAACTGCTCCTGTACCTCTGTATAGACTGTCATTCCAAGTAAGCTGTATATATTTTGTTTTTAACGCACTTTGAAATGTATGTAGTAAATGTTCCTGCTTAACCTGAAATAATTTTAGGCGACTTCAAGGCTTTAACCACATGAAATAAGTTTGGTTTTTTTTTGGAGGGCTACAATCTCCTGTGGGTAAGCAGCTGCTCTTCCCCTTCAGACTCCTGAGGCTGACTGCATTAAACATGTGCTTCTGATAACAGCAAACGGAGAAGCAACTCAAAGCTCAGAACAAACATAAGGTTAGGGCTGAAGATCAATGAAGAATGACTAGAGGAGAAGGGAGGGGTAAGTGGTGCTTTGGCTTGGGGCAGGAGTGGGGCTGGCTATATGCAAGCAGAAGATACATCTTCCTTCCAGAGAGAAGTGTCTATTGTTACTTGCCTGTGGCTCTGCAGTTGCTCAATTCACCTGGTGATGTGCATGGTTGTATTCACTATCACATGCTAGGAGGCTGTGTCTGACTCATATCTTGTGGGTAAGAACATGGTAAAGATTAAAGTATAATCTCTTTTGAAACAAAGTGGGTCTTTGACTATGTGGTCTTCCAGGACCGGAGGTTTGCCTTGCAGCTGAGGGTAGCCTCCCCATGTTGTCTGCTTTCTTTGGCCTGCCATTGTTGTTTTTGTTGGCCCTGATAGAAGGGACTGTCTGAAACATCCTTGTAAGGCAGGTATGAAAATATGTTTATCTTTAACTTCTTCTCGTGACAGTTGAACTGTGTTGTAACAAATTTCAGATACAGTCCTCATCCTCACATGAAGAAAGGGCTACTTACCAAGAGTCCTTTCCTTGAAAGGAGACTAGCAGGAAAAATCTGCTGTTGGAGAAGATAGTGAAGTGCTATCCTATTTGTGGTCTTTAAAGAAGTTCTTTCATCCTGTTTTTACTCCCTAATCCACGTTACTAGGTGCAGGCAGATATATATAGTGGGGTTTTCACTGAAAACCAGAAGGTGTCTTTCCATTGGACAGCTACCAGATTCCCCCAGCAAAGGGGAAAATGAAACATGTAGTCAGAGACTAATTTTGGTATATGCTGATGCATGTATTCCAGTTAGGCGCACAAACCCAGAAAACGTAATGAAACTGATGAGATGGGATCAGGCTTGTTGTATGATATCAGTAACATGTGTGCGCTGTAGCTAGTCATTGCACAGCTGCATAGTGATGTGTTTTACATTCTGGTTTTGTGCTTGATCCAGAGGCTTCCATGAGTTTGGCTATACTCCATGCTTGGTGCTGTTATCAAGGCAAGCGGCACCATGTCCATAATGCTGAGATGCTGTCAAAATTCTCACCAGTAATCCCAATGAAACAGTATTTAGCTCATATAATAACTTCATATATACCTAATATTGTTAAATCATAAAAGGAAAAGAATCTAGACAATTTGTATAAGGATTTCAAAATTTTCTTGTAAAATTTTATTTGTGCGAAGACTTTAGAAGTGCAGGATACCTTAAGACACCGATTGTGGAACACTTGTTTGAGGAAATGAAATGTGTTCAACAAAAAGCTATGATAACTTCCCAGGAGCTCACTGAAAGGAATGAGTGCTTGTGTCCTTGTTGTTTGTTGTCCTATGGTCCCTCTAGGAAAGCTTTCCTTTCTTAAGCAGAATTTTGAATGAAGGCCCTCAGAGACCCTTCAGCCCAATTGTGTTTTCCTTTGAGGGATTCTCTTTAAAGAGTCTGCTATCTGATTTCCCCACTAGGAAACTTATAAGGGTCTTAATAATATGTTCTGGGAGAGCCCATCTTTTGTTTGTTTTTATTTTTCTTAAATGTTGTTCTGAAGCTGCATTATGAGTATAAAAACAGAAGGCTTGGGAGGACAATATATTTTAACACACGAAGCCTCAAGCGTGAAATCAGATCCACAGTGTTTTTTCAGCTACTTGATTTTTCTTAAGATGCCAACGGAAGTTTAGTTGCTTTGAGATCTGCAGGGAGCTTTTGCGAACATACGGCTTCTTCAGGCTGAATATACTGCTTAATCATGTGTTGCCTAACAGCATTGATCTGCAAAGATTTGAACTGAGCTTTCTCTTGCTTGTGTTGTGAATTAGAAAATGTTGGGTGGTCACCATAAAGGGCTATCTAAAGCAATCACAGAGGCCACTTACAGGGTGGCTCATTAACCTTCTACTGTTTGAAATCAGCCCATAATTTCACTTGTAAGTGTAGCTGACTCAAATGAACTGCGATAGGAAGAACAGGTTGTGAAGATCAGAACCCATAAGATGAAGTTCCCTTGTCTTCCTTGCTCTTACACAAACACATTTTTTGACATCTCAAGTTATTGTCTGCATTTGGAATTGTGTAATTCCTCCTTAATTAATGTTAAAGGGACTTCCATCTTAAGAGAGTAGTTTAAGGCAGGTGCACAAAAAGCCTACAAAAGGTTTTCTGTGTTGCTCTAAAGACACTGAGTATTGATTCAGGGCTGCACCTTGATATACTAATCTTTTGTTTCTTATATGGTAACAAGATTCAATAGATAAGTGGTGGTCTTATTGACCTCTGTCATTCCCTTTGCTTGCTCTAGTTTAGAGCAATCACAACTCTTAGACTATAATTTTAATCTTAAATACAAGCCAGTGGTAAGTTAATTTCCAATTATATTAATTTTTCACCTTTGTGTAAAACACTTGCCTAGGTCTGAATACGTTCCAAGTCTTATGTCTGATAGCACTTACTGATGTTTCCATACTTACAAAAATGCCAATGCAAATGAAGATATTAATATCTAGGATCAGTACATGGATTGTGAAATCATATGTGTCTACTTCATGCAGATAAAAGTAACCATGTGGAAAATTGTCCTGGGGGAATACTGTATAACAGTTCCATGTTTCTGAAGTGTCCTAGGTTTAAAACCCTTCCTGACTGCAGTAAGATGTATTTATTTCCCAGTTTTGTAGGATACTCCTAAGTAGCTTTTCTCAGAAGTAAAACACATGGTATCTTCAGCTCTATTTAGATCCATATGTGTTTACTTAGGCTGTGAAGTAGTGAGTAAGCAATGTCATTTTAATTCAGCCAATCCTAAAATTATTTCTATCTGTCAATAACTCATTGAAAACAAGTTTATCTTTCTTCTGTCACTCCTTACTGAACTCTTTTTCCTTTGCTGTTTTTCCCTTAGGTTTGTGTGCACTACTCATCTCCTTGCCTACAATAAGAATACTTCTAAAACTGCTGTAAAGCTAGTATTATTAGGTATTTAAGCCTTAAAGATCTACAGTTTCCCATCAGTGAGTGCAAAGAAAGACTGTTAACGTGCTACAGGCTGCACAATTGTTAATAATTGCAGGTTGTTAAAAGTACCTGCGAAATTACATGTCTGTGATTTCCTTAAATACTCTTTATAAATATTAGGAGATCACTGTATTTTCTAAATCTTAATTTGTTCAGTTATACCAAGACAACAGGTATAATGATAGTCTTTGAAAATGCATGTTCATTGAAAAATAAGAATTTAGTTTAATTTCTTTGTTAATGTATAATACTGACCTGTGAGTGCCGAGAGACACACTAGAGCCTACTGCATAAAGAACAGGCTAGTATAAACTTTCCTTTGAAATTGAAGCAGAATTTATCTTGGCTCCAAGTGAATCTATTTCTCTATACTGATTTGCTTCTTGGGTCGTAAATTTTGATCTTGGTTTTTGGAGCCTCTATATCAGTCTCAAATAAAAATACTTACCTCTAAAACTTTTCTGTTTGTAACCGCCTAGTGCCAAATGATAGAATAAGGATAATTATGCAGCAAAAATGTAAATTTTTAGGGTTGAGTCAGTTAGACATGAGAGTTGCTGTAGGAATATTAGACCTTTTCCTTCCATTTGGCACTGACACCCAGGATGGTATCTGAGGTTGTCAACACGTTTGGTTAATGAATTTGGTAGCAGGTGGGAGAACAGACCACTGAGGGCTCAAGCAGCTTGAGTTGTCTGTGATGCTGTCCCAGAGAATCAATTATGTACTAGCAGTACATAATACATTTTCTTTTTTTAGTCATAACAATAAAAATTCTCAAAGCTGAAACAATGGTTGGTGTTTTGGAGACACTGTCAGAGCTTGCAGATCAATTCTGTGTTTGTGTGGAAGTGGGAGGTCTTAAGGGGCTGATACATTCACTGGGTATAGTGGAAGAACACGCCCAGTGAAGATTAGATGCTTCAACAGGTTCAGTGTGTGATTAGATGAGCTGCACAGGAAACTTCAACAAAGCAGACATTTTCTGATGTGACATTTTTTTACTTGACTTCAGTGGCATTGATATTCACTCAATTTGAGACTGCTTCCTCTTGTCCAGTTAATACGTGAAACAGATCTAACAGCAGCAGTTCTTAATATCACAAAAGAAAGGGAAAAAATAAGTTTGGTTTTCTTGTGCTCTCAGTATTTGAAAAATATTCTGCTCTTCCTCTGACACTTTGATTCAAAATTGCAGCAAGATCTTAAAGATAACTTTAGTAAGAAAATGGAAAAAATGACACAAACATTGTATAGGCACCTTACCTCATAAGTAATCACTAACAGAAACTCATATGGTGGTGGTCCTTTCAGTAGGTCTGTTTTCTACAAAGAGAGTGTATCTTATACACAATTCAATAGGTCCCAAATTAGTTGACTGGTATGAGAGACAGCAAATTGAATTTGGATGCCAAGTATCTAGGTGACAATACGTTGGGTCATTTTGTTCTGCAGCTTCCTTTGCTGCAGGTTAAATAGTTAACTAACAGTGCAAGGTTTCCTATAGTTGCCATCCATTATGATTTTAATGGGGTTTTTAGTTAATTACTTTATAATTATCCACATCCTAAGCACATACTTGAGGTCCAAAACTTATTACCTTCTCATGAATTGAATGCATTGCAAAGGGTACTTGGACACTTCCCAGTTTGCATGTTCACACCATGCAGTACTCCATTAAAAAGGACAGACCACATGTGATGTGGGTAGAATGAATTTAGTCTTTCAGACTAGAGACACTTAAATTGTTAATAAACAGGCTTGCTCTTTCAGGTGCACTTTCAAGCCCTCTGTCCTTCCAGGTGAACTGCTCAAGTTATTAGCTTTCTATATTTGTCCTGCACAGCATTGCTTATACTTATGTTAGGTTCTAGAAATAAGGCAAGGAAGCACTGTAACTGCTGTGTCAGGCATCCAAGGTGCAGGTGCTGCTCACTGGGGTGAGCAGCGTAAGCTATTCCAGAAAGACCTGCCCAAGGCTGGGGTGAGTCAGTGAGGAGTGGTGGGGGAAGCAGTTTGGACGCCTCCATGATAACCAGGTAAAAAGCATGGCCTTCTAAAACCCCATCCTAGGCAGAATGTTTGAAATGGACTAACTGCTGTCTCACAGAATTGTTTTAATAAGCAGGAAGTTATTCTGGGTGAAAGGCTGTATCAGGCCTCCTATCAAGGGTTAAGGCTGTGGTCGCTGTATCCTCTGATGTTTTATGTGAATACAAAATCTTATGAATTCAGTAAATGTTTTGTAAATACGTTTGGTCTAATAGCTTTTGACATTCCTTATGTGAAAAAAGGAAACAATTAAAATAATTGTACGCTTGTTCGTTTGATTTTTGTCAAGATGTTGATAATAGGATTAGTGTGCGCTGCTGCTGCTGGGTTTCAGTGAACTGGCATAATTTTCTTCAGTTCAGCATAGCCTGTTGCTCACCCTCCTAGCAGCTGACCAGAGCAGTAGATGCATCCTGTTGCCAGTGTGGGGGAAGAAACTGTAGACATTTGTAACGAGCAGACCAGTGCTATAAGAAATTTATAACTGTAATATCATGCTGGAATACGTGCTTGTACTGCACCTCGTACCTGCTGCTGTTACGCTGTTTGACACGAATGGGTCTCTTGCCTCTCTTCTGAATTCTTGAAATACAGTTAACTTATTTTGTTATAGTTTCTTTATTTCTTTAATTTCTGAGCTAGAACAGTTATATCAGTTAGTTGGCTGGTATTAGCAAGAGGACAGGATGAGATGGAAATCTAGTATGAAGATATAAAATCAGTGTCATATGTAACCTAATGCATAATCAGTTTTCATTCCAGAAAAGTGGGAGGATGCAGATAGACACAACTTTCCAGAAGTATTCTAGATTGAAAGATCAAAAGAACTAGAGAACTGAGGCTGATCCTGCATGTGAGACTTAGTAGTAGAAACTATGGAATAGAATTGGTAGACGTGGGCATATAAAATGCAGAGAAGTTTTGTAAAGGAAGTTGATCCTTAGAAAATTACTAATGTTCTCTGAGGGAACTTGTAGTACTGATTGTCACATACCCTAGTCCTGAATATCGTGTAGTTTGGGCCCCCACTGGTGCCTTCTTTCCAAATAAGAGAAGACCTTAAAAAGGTACAGAAAAGGACAGTTGTCATAGAATCAAGTAAGAGTCAGCCATAAAAATTAATTTAGAAATGGCATTGAGTACCTTCATGGAGTTTAAGTATATAAATGTAGCTGTTTTGGATATAGCTTTACTTGGGCTACTACTAGGTAAATATTTGCTTGGAAGGAAAGGTTGGGCATACCAGAGGTCATTCTATGTACCCACACTCTCCTGATAATATTTATTTTAAAAATTGTTGATGGTTTCTGTCGGGGAGTTGCTCAATTTTACTCAATACAGAAGTTACCGTGGGCTTACAGTGAACATGTGAGCTGCGAATCATTTTCTTGATTTAGTTGACTAAACAGTGCTGGAAATTTCATAAAAGATATTTTCATTCATTGTGCCAGCTGTCTGATAGCAATGTGGAAACTCTTCAAGCACTAAGTTCTTGTTAATCTGGGCTTGACTAATGAGTAGAAAGCAGAGCAGTGTTCAGATTGCTCTAATTTAAATGAGTCATTATAGCTGATTTGTTCGGCATAGCCTATGCACAACAGTCCTGCACTGGAAATGCAGACACTGATATCAAACTTCCTTTCCTCTTGGATACTTTTACTTTCAGACAATGCTGAATCTTTCTTAATCTGACAGTTAAATTACTGCTTTTTTTTTTTCCCCATGTCTTTGTGGCAGTAAAATGTGTACCTAATTAGGTCTATTATAAGTGGTGGAAAACTAAATTATATCAGGAGCTCTGATATTAGATCAAGATCTTAAAAGCATCATTTGTAGATATTCCTTTAGGTGGTTGGAACCAGTAACTTTTTTGCTTTTACAAAATGTCAAACTTGGCAATAAATCTATTTGACAGACTACTGGCTCATAAAAAGCTGGGATTTAAAATCTTCTATGTGCATGGTAGCCAGTATAATTGATATAGGGCATAAAAAAGATGTACTGTGGTCCACTGTCAGAATTTATTCAGTGAGTAAATTGGAACTATTGCATTTGAAAAGGGTTTCTGGTGGTTAAGAAAAACATAAAATGTGGAGATTGTAGTGAATTCTCTGTTTTGCTCCAGATGATTACAGTGACTTGGGAGTTACTCTAGCCTTCCAGCCATGTATGTTCCTACATGTCTTCTAAAATGTGGAATAATCCCATGCACTGGGGGCCTGACTGGAATGATTCTTGTGAGCTAATAATGCACAGCCTGGTATTTGCCTTGTAATGCTGTCGTGTTTTGTTGCCATGTGAGAGAAAGCAGCAACTTGCTAATTTAAGTCTAATATTCAGATACCATTCTTCTTTTGTTCTTAACATAGGTCCTTGACTAATCAGGCAGAGTCAGATCATTTGACTTGGCTGAAAGTTCCTGTAATTTACTGGCGGCTTATTATAGTGCTATAAAACTACAAGTTACTAGCACTCGTCTCATAAATGTGAAGCCTATTATATTTCATAATTATTATATTTGATTAAAATATGATAAATCTTTTAATTGAAACTTTTCACTGAAGGCAATGTGAGAAGTAAAAACAGTGGTGGTGGGGAAGCTGTTACTGAAGGTTTTTTTGAGGTGGTTCTAGCTGATGGGGTTGGATAGCACTTGTCAAAATTGTTAGATTAAAATAAATCAGTGGTGTCTATGATAAGTTAAATCTTTGAAAGTAGGTTTCTAATAATAACTTGCCTGCTTCTGTATTCCCTAAACCTTTGTTTCATGATGAAGGGTTTGGGAGCTCAGTTGTTTGTACATAGCTACTCCAGTTGAGCTGTGAGACAGCACGTGATTAATGTGCTTGTGTTCACCTCTGGCCTTCATGATAGGAGGGGAAATTAACTGTTGGGACCAAATAGTTAGTGGTCAAGCAAGTTCTTTGGAGGACTTTAGACCTTGGATGGCGTGTGGTTAAGTTACTTCAAGTTTTCCTTTGAAACTAAGCCTCATGTCTTAAGTTAAACACCTTCTGATTACTCGGTCTGAAGGAGCACAGCCCAAGTAATTAGGATGGCACATAGAGTCAAGCAGTTAAACTGCATGATCCTGATTGCTGTTCTGTGCCAATCTCTGAAGTCTTCTACGTATCATGAGAATCACAGAACTGTCTAGGTTGGAAGGGACCTTTAGCATCATCAAATCCAACTATCAACATAACACTGCCAAAACCACCACTAAACCATGTCCCTAAGCACCGTGGTATGATCCAGTGAAGTACTGGTAGATAACACACTTTTCTGGTGATGATCACCAAAACACCCAGCATACAAGCAAATTAAATCATATGCATTTATCTACTCACCCCACAAAGGCAATTAAAACTTTACTTTTTAAATTGGGAAGTATATTAGAATCATAAAATGGCTTGGGCTGGAAGGGACCTTCAAATATCTTCCAGTCCACCCTACTGCCATGGACAGGGACATCTTTCACTAGATAAGGTTGCTGAAAGCCCTGTTCCACCTGACCTTGAACACTTCCAATGGTGGGGCACCCACGGCTTCTCTGGGAAATTTCTTCCAGTGACTTACCAGTGACAACCTCATTGTAAACAACTTCTTCCTTATGTCCAAACTAAACCTTCCCTTTTTATGTTTAAAACCATTGCCCCTTGTCCTGTTATTACAGGCCTTTATGAAAAGTGTCTCCATCTTTCCGATAAGCCCCCTTTATATATTGAGAGGCTGCAATAAGGTCTACCTGAAGCTACCTCTTCTCCAGGCTGAACAACTCCAACTTTCTGTCTCTTCATAGAGAAGTTCCAACCCTCTGATCATTTTTGTGGCCCTCGGGTGGACCCACTTTAACAGGTCCATGTCTGTCTTGTACTGGGGACCCCAGAACTGCATGTAGTGCTCCAGGTGGGGTCTCACAAGAGTGGAGAAATGTACAGGGAGAGAAGGCAGGGAAGGAATTTGGTGCTGTTGCAGGTAACTAAGAGCCAGGCTACAAAGTACAAGAGTAATTCTAAATATGTGTGGCAAACACTGCTGTGTGTCCTCTTACCACTAAGATATGCGGGTTTTCTCTTGAGATGCAAACAGCTGAATTAAATGAACAATGAAATGAAGCAATATCATTAGGCTCTAAATTTTTTCCCTTTCATTATTAGTTTCTGGTATTTCCCCCATCCATTGTCCCATAATTAACTTATTTGTCTAAAATTCAGTAGGTATCTAGGGATTTAAAAGCTAATGTGTCCTTAATTATGGTCAGTAATTTTAATCCTATTGTCTCTGCAAGTGGGAGAATAATGCAACTGCAATTTAAATGGGAAAGAAGGGTCTCACTCCCTTCTGCTCCCCTTCCAGCCACTAGTCTTTAGCCTAGTGCTCTCTTCTCTCTTGATATCAGGAAGATCACCTACATGGTAAATGGAGAAACAATCAGGGTCGATCTTACACATTCATGTCCATGTTTGAGGAATGCTTAGTGGATTACTTTCCCAGTGTGTTTTATTTCAGTGCCCCAGAGTTGGCTGTGCTAATGCAGGGGAAGAAGCAGTGAAGGGGTGAGGATGAGTGTTTGGGGCAAGAAAGGAGGAAGGCCTCTTCGCAGAGGTCATGCTGTTTTATCCTGACCATAAAATCTTGCAGTGCCTAGTCCAATATTGTGTCGCAGTTTTTCCACTATTAAGCAAGAGTGACCAGGGAATAAATTTTTCTCTCCTTCCTTCTCACTCTACATGTCTATGGTTGGTAGGTTGTCACCTGCAGGAATATTAAATATGACTGACTCTTACCACCTGCCCTAGGACAATTTTAGTAGGACAAACAGGATTCTCCTTGGTTTTAAATGAAAATAGGTCTCACTAATATATCCCATACTCCAATCAGATAAGGGAGTGTTGGCTGTGCCATGGGGTCTTTATGATGAGATGGCCTACTAAGAGTCAGATGGTGTTTCCAAAGTGCATGTTTTCTTCCAGGAGATGGCAGGTATGTGGTGTTAAAACAACCTGATTATTTTGAACCTGCTGTTACTGCCTATATGCCATCAATTTACACTGAGCTGAAGTTCCTACTCTTTCCCCTCCTGTCTCCTTTCCTTACGCTACTGATGCTTTTCATGATCATTAGACTAATGAAACATTTCAATAAATCATGGTGTAAAGTTGTAGTCATCTGTTTGAAAAGGTGTAAATGTTTCTTTCATGCATTTAGGGGATCTGTTGTACAGTAAGGATAGTTATAACTGTTCAATAGGGGTCTTTTCTATAGGGATCTAGGAGAAAGGACTGACACGGTATTTGGGCTGTGTTCTGCAAAATTAGGTTTGGCCCTTCATGATGTCATCTGGGCTGCACAGTAATAGAGTAACAGTAAGAGCACAAGTCTTCAGTAAAGATGCTAACTTAGAGAACCTCTCTGCAGCCTCCCAAAGAATTCCTGGGGAAATAAAGAGGTGTTTAAATTTTGGCATAAAGCTGCAGCTGGAGAAAGACTTGAGTCTTCCATTCTGGGACTGGGACTACCATTTGCTGATACCTGAAGAACTGATATAGTAACTTGGGGATCTCTGGAGATCTAGTTCAGACCCCTCCTCAAAACAGGGCTGATTTCAAAGTTGTCTTCTGCTTTCCTACCATTCTTTCTGGTAGTGATCAGCTGGGACTAAACATAACTTAAAATTGTAAACCTCTGCCTTCAGACAACGGTGGCTCTTTAATAAAAATAATCTCTCTGAAAGCATGTGCAGGCAGCATTTTGGGGCCTCGAATCAGGGTGGCAGAGTTCTGATGTGTCACCAAAATTTTTCAGATTTACTTCCAAGAAGAATTTTTTAAACCAGTATCCACTTCAAAAAATGTCTTCCTGAATAAAAGACCTTTCCTTCTTTCTATCAAGCAATGAATTTGGAAATAAAATATTCTACATTTTATGATCGGGTGTTTTCCATGTAACTAACAGCTGCATCTTTTCTTGCAGACCCAGCAGATAGGATACAAACATGTATGCTTTACATGGATGTGAATCCATGGCTGTCATTACAATGACTGCAAGCCCTAGTAGAAGAAGTTACAATGAACTACCAGAATACACATTTTTAAGTGACGGCATATGCATGCAATGAAGGCGGTGGTAGCTTGTGCGTGCTGTGTGTTAAGGAAGTTGCTTACAATAGACAAATAGGTGCTTTAATGACAGAAATGGAGCAAAGTATCCTGAAACCAGATAGGGAGACTGCAACAGCTGTTAAGCTATTTCTTAAAATGCACCCTTACTACTATGGAAGAAATGTAAGACACATGGTGGGACTGCAGCCACTATTTATACGCGATTCCTCAGTCCCAGGAGAAATTTTTCATTTATGAATATTGAAGCTTTAGAAAAACCCAGGCCAACATATTTTATGTGTTACATCTATGTATTCACAGTTGTGAATGCATACTATCATTGTGTGGTAGATGTTAATCCTAGATTTTAAAACTTCTTTTTCTCTCGGGGTGGAAACACATTATTCACATCTGGAGCTCACTAGAAAGGGGCATAAAGGGGCACTGAGAGTTGTTTGGCAACTTGCATGTATAATTATTTCAGTACTGGAAGCGTGTGCCCCTTGCTTTTACAAGAGTCCAAGTAAAAGGGCACAGCACCTCAGACTTCATGGAAAAAAAGCTCATGTGGATGCAATGAAAATCTCTTGCATCTTATATTGAGTATGAACAGTATAGTTGACCTAGTTATTAAACATGTAAAGTATTATAAATATTCAAATCTAAAATTTTCTGTTCTCTGAAGGAAAAAAAATTGAAGTTATAATTTGCCCAGATGAAGACCAAGCAGTGAGAGAACACTAGTAAAGGTGTGTTTTTCCTGAAAAAAATATAGTTTAGATGTACTTGTTATATGCTTTACCTTCAGAAGATACAGGTATTTCAGACACAGCAAGGCCATTCAGAATGTTGCTAGAAAGACACATATGGATTTGCTTGAGAGCATTCTGGAAAGAAAGACTGACTATTTTGGACTGTCAGAAAGTATGGGACTTGCATGCATTTCAGACACTTGTATATGTCCTCTTCCAGACCTGATTTGCTAATGTGTATGGCAACACTGCTCAGAACTGCCTTTTAAAGCATATGCTTTATTCTAGATTCTTGCTCCAAATACACTTAAGTGAATGTGTCTTCTGGATTTTCATTCTGATCCTTTTTCCTCTGCCAATTCTCCAGGTGGCCCAACTAGACCTTTTAAAATGTAACTTCAGTATTACACTGACACAAATAGTTCTTTATATTTGCATTGTTAGCATTACAGGTCTACCTTTTAAAACCTGGTTGCCTTGGTAACAAGTGCTGCAGGCAAACTGAGGACTTTGCATTCTGCTTACAAGCAAGAGAAGACTCTCCAGGAAGTATATTTTGGTGCTTTAAATAAGATATTCCCAAAAAAATAGCAAGGACTGACATGCTCTTCAGAATTTTTGGTGGTGGTTTATAGGAAGTATTTTTTTTCTATTAATCTATCCTGGATTTCAGAAATATAGTCAACCGTGAAGCTTGTATGTCTTCAGAAAGTAGGCATGCATCTGCTAGTTATTCAAAGTCCCAGTTTAAAACTTCAAGGAACCTCCAAGGAAATCTTAAAGCTTTGTCAAGCTTCTGTGCTTGTGTCCACTGTGGTCCCTGAAGAGAGAAGGCTACAGGGTCACACCTGTTCCTTGAAATAAATCGTATGATTTATGCTCAAGTGGCTTTGGGGTCGCAATACAGAGATACAAAATCCCCAAAGGACAAAATAGGTTCTTTCATCTGCATGATCTAAACAGGTGTTTCCACCTTTTATGCCAGCTGCCAAATCTTGGCAGAAAGCAGTGCTAACGAATAGAAGACAAAATCAGGCAGCAGTACCTTTTCTTGAAACCTGGGTTTCACTGCTTGATTTTCATTTCACATGCGACTTGCATAAGTGCATAAATAGGAAGGAGCTGTTTTTCTGTTTGCAATGTACTTTTCTGACACTTGGACCTACTGAGTGTGCCCTGAGCTAGCTGATGAATAGTCACTCAAGACTGAAGGGTGGAGGGTTGAAAAATACTGTATATATTTGCGTGGGACACTTACAAAATTTGAAATGGAAAATACGCTATTCCATATGGGCTTGAGCTGAAAAAGCTCTACCCACCTTGCTTTTGTGTTCAAAATTCAAATGTACAGTTAAAGGCAAGAGCCTGGCACAAAAATTAATATTCTATGAAGTGGAAGGTTCTGAAATAAGTTGGTGTGACAGATCTCCCTTTACTTCCAACAAAGGGCTTCTGCATGAGTTATTAGGAGCAATATTTGTTATTATGGGTAACAAAATATCTTGCTTATAACACGCATTTTTGAGGAATTAGATACTTATTTTTGATCACTGAAACAGCACTGGCAGTTCAAATCCTGAAGAATAAGCAAAAGTAGTATTGTAGAGATTTAGACCTTGTCCAGTTGAAGTATGTTCAATTCTTATAGGAAAAAGGGAAAAATAACTTGGTACATGCTGTAAACTGAAAAGAAATCTTTCAAACTTAATTGTCTAGTTAATTTTCAAGATAACATTTGAAACCGATATGAAAAATCTTCAAGTATATAGTATAATAGAAAAAGCAGGTAACTTTCTTATTACTGCTGCTGACATCAGCTAAAAAGCAAATACTCTGAACCTTGTTTCTTTTGATTAAGAAAAAAATGTAAAGGCTGTTATTGGTAACTGAGATGGGTTTGTAACATCCATCACTAATCCAAGGTGGATGTTGAGGAACGTTATGATTCCTTGTGTGGATTAGCTGAGACAAAACAACACCTACAGATAAGCCCTTAAAAAGGACGGATGGAAGACATGCTTCTCTAGGCCAGAATAGATTGGCCAAGATGAGTATGTCAGTACTAATGCACTCTGAAAACGGGCTAAATTTCAGGTTATTTATTGTTCAGGTTATTGATTGTTGGGAGAGGAAGTGACTATCCAGGTGTATGATGAGAATGGCATGTGGTGAGAGTCTTGGTGCTCCTTCTTGGGTTGTGGTTACAGCTGTCCTCTCCTCTCCAGAGTCAAGAAAACAATGATCCAGATGAGAGGCACAAGCTTAAATTAATGTCTGGTTCAGTATATTTCGGATAGTTTCACTGTATGATGAGGGTGCACCTATGTTTTAGCATATCAACACCAAAATGCGCTTTGTCCGTGGCAAGTCCATTGGTGATATAATGAGGATGAGCAGAGTGCTTGTTGAACTCAAATGAAGAAGTGAAGGAAGAGAAATTAATTTGCCAATAAGTTAATATGTTCCCTTAGAAACCAGGTATCTTAACAATTAGGAAATTGAACTTGACACCTTCATTTCTGTGAAACTCAGTGTACATCCAGAAGCTTGTGGGGAGTTAATACTCTCAGCTGAGGTCATTAGGGACACTGCAAACAAGACTGCCACTTCCCAAGGACTGAAGCTTCTTTTTTTGTGTAATATTACTTTTGTGACAGAGCAGAATGTTCTAATTATAGGTCTGCATTTGAAAGAAATACTAGAAACCTTTGATACAGGCTCAAAACTTTATTCTGTAGCTAGGTGCATTAATGAAATATCATGTCCACACCTACAGAGGTATTTAAACTTATACCCAGGATTCACAGACTGCTCTCTTCTGCTTCCCAGTTATTAACCCCTTTTTTCTTTCTCGTAGAATTGATTCTACAGAATGTAAATTTAACAGCAAATTTTCTTTGCATCAGTTTTAATTTAAAAAAATCTGCATTATAGACTAACAAAACAGCCTTTGAAACACAGTGACGCAAACCTAGAACCCTGAGTACCATATGTAACCACCTCCATTTGTTAGTCTATGTTGCCATTTGAAATATGATCACAAAAGACAGAAGGAAAACGTAATTTGTAGTTACCCTGGTTAGTTGTGGAATTGATTAGGAAACTGTCAACAAATTATGTCTCTCCAAAAAACATTTGTGACTTTTTTCGGAAAAGATGTTTACTTCTATTTACTTATCCCAAAAAATATTGAAACTACCATGGATTCCCCAAGAGTAGTTTCAGAATGAAAGACTCAAATTTTATTCCAGCTGAGTTAGGTGAAGCTATCACATTATACCAGGATGCTTTAAAGGTTTAGGTTAAGTATGAGCTGTCAACCCAGGCTAAACATGCAGTGCTTGGAAAGAACGCATTGGTCTTCATGGTGCATGAATGGAAATCAATTTGTATACTTGGGGGGAAATTCTTTTTCTTTTTTTTTTTTTATGGGGAGAAGTGGCTTGGTGGTGTTCTGGAGAAAATAAAAAACTTTGATCAGGCTGCAAACTCTCCTTTTGAGAGGAAGTAACTAATATGACTGTCTGAACACAAAATCTGGAGATGATAAAAGCTGCTGTATGGTTGATTCCCGAACTTGTACACTTCAGATTTTAGCCATTCCAAGGCTTGACACTAGATAAAAGTTTTCTTTAAATGTCATGTCACTGTCTTGGTACATGGAGTTCACCTTATTAATAATACATTTGAAGAGCTGTCTTTTCAATCTTCAAGTACTTTCTCTAGGGGGGGAAAAGAAATCCGTGGCTCTGTATTGGCAAAATTTCTATATGCATAATTTTGTTTTAAAAGTGTATAAATCCGTAAAGGATTACTTCAATGAGATTTTTATAATATTAAAAGTCTTAATGTTCTATCTAATACTGAATAGGCATGGTTTTCTTTTCCGCTTTGTTTATCAAAACTAAGTAATATAACAGCTGGGCTTAAGGTACTATTTTTTTTTTTTTAGTGTGGAGATGTAACCTGAAAGAACTCAGTTGCTCTAAGTTTGCTGTCACAAAGTAGAGGTAAGAGTTGCACAGTTAACGAGTCAGTCTCGCATCACAGCCTGACTTCTCAGTCACTGACAGTTTTGCAAGAATAAAAAGTAGAAGAACCAAACCAGCAACTGTCTGGATCAATGTCTAACTGCGCACCCCCCAGGTTGATTGTTTATCAGGCTTTAAATAAACCAAAAATAAAATAGATGTGCGTGTTGTATGTAATATAGTATATATTATATAATATATATTATAATATATATTTTAATACGTTAAAAAGTTAAGACCTCTCCTTTGATCAGTAGAATTAAATAGTTCCCCCCCACCCCACCCTGTCAGTCTCTCCAGGCAATCCCACAGGATTGTTGGTGGTTGGGTTGGGTAAGAATTCAGATTTCAAATGAATTGTCTTTAAACTAAAACTAATTGAATTCACATTTTTTTCTCCAGTTGCTTCCAGCTCTTAAACTCTTAGTAACACTTCAATTTTTCTGAACACTTCAACTGAACAAGTGTTCAAAGTTTATTTACTGTGAATTAAATAGTTTGCATGGAAGCATTAGCTAAACTTTAATTATTTTTTGTCTTATTTTAAAGTCTATCTTTATGGTATACTGGTACCAGAAGTGAAACTGATTGGTAGTTTAAAAAAAAAAAAATCATTGCTTTGTTTAAAAAGATTTCTGTAGAGGCTGGGGTGAAAATGAAGTAACATGATCTGGGCATCCTGCTTTTCCTAACACTGCCAGATTTCTAACTGTGTATAGATAACTGTCTTGGGGTAGAACAGAAATAAAAAATGAGAGGAAGTCCAAGGAAAACACCTCTGGGGCCTACTAATTAAGAACAAAATAGTCTTTTGGAAGTTTGTGTATTACATTGTAGACTTGATGTATAGGAATCAGCAGAAATCTTTTCCCTGTGTGCTTCATCAATTTGCATAAAACACATTAGTTCACAAACACTGGGAAGCATCTGACATACTGACATGCCGAAGCCTGCCATTTAATGCCATTCTGGGTATGGTGTGTTGATATAAAGTCTTTATTTCTTGCAGTAGGTCAAACATAATTTTTTGAGTCTTTGAATTTTCTAGATGTTTGTTCAAACCAAGTTCTTTGTTTGCACTACACAATCTTCAGTGTTTCATAAAACTAGGTTTGAAAATATTTTTTTTTTTTAGAGAAAGCTGGAAAATGGGATGGAGGCTTTGAACTATGTTACATCATTTGGTACTTTAGGAATGGCCATAAAGACTTACATTTATCTGCAGTTCTGAAGAAAACAGTTAATAAGTAAGATTATATGAACCAAAATAGAAAACATTAATTAACTTCTGATGTAGAGCAATTCATCTCTGCCAATTTAGGCAGTCTATGTTTAAACTAATACCTTGTTTAAGAGGAACTGCTAATACTAAATACTGAATTTTATTCTGTTCTTCATGTCTTAAGTGCCCCCAGCTGTGTGATTGACAAGAATATATCTGCGGTGCCATTTTGGATCTGCAATCAGATTTTAGAAACTCTAGCATTAAGGCAGAAGTCATTGTACTTACCAATTTTTTTCAGGTGCTTGAGAAGCTTTAACAAAACACAAAGCAGCACCTTTGTATGGAAAGCAATACAGGACCTCTTTTTTGGCTTATCTGAGGCACTGGTGTGGAGTTCAGGAAATGGCCATTCACATCAATGACAAGAACATGTAACTATTGCTCTGTGCAGCCTCCCAACAACCTGGAGAGCTACAAACAAGTGCCAATTGTGAGCCTCTTATCAACTATACTCCATGTTCAATCATGCTAGTAAGGAGAGGGGTTTTGAGAACAGAAATGTCAGGGAAGTTTGTATTTAAAAAAAAAAATACAGCATTGTAGAACAAGACTCAAAAATCTCATGTAGCTGCCTGGTACTTTGCTGTAATATATTAGCTAAAGCTTAAGCTGTTGGGGACGAAAACCTTACCAACAGTGTGAGGTTGCTTTTTGTAGTGTTCACACTGGAATTCTTTATGAAGTTCTCAGGATCAAGCTGTAATTTTACACTAGGACCACCACCAACCAGATGGCAGGATCCACATAGTTTTCTAGTGGTGTCAGTCCAACTGAGTGTATCTCACTTAGGAAGCTATGAGCCAGAGAGTTCTGTGGTTTTATGTGTGTACGATGCTTTGGATGGCAGTGTTGCACTCTCAGCTACCTGCAGTCCTTGCCAGGTCTGTGTCAGTGGCTGATGACCCATGATTCATATGGTTGTTGAGGTGCCTTTGCTGAGGATAAGGCTGCATTGTGTTCTTTGCCATGTTTGAGCTCCATGAAGGCATGAGGATAACCTCATGTCAGTAGAAGAAATCAAGGGAGAACTTGGTTTCTTTATTCTCTCCCACCACCTCTCTTTCATTAAAACTATATCCACCACCACGTTTCCACAATACAGTGCAGTTGAGACTACTCTCAGCTTATGGCAGATTAGTTCTTAATACCTTCTTACCATGAGGGAGACTGAGGCCAAGAATAAGGTTGCCATCTTAATGAAGTTTATCTCTACACAGACTTGTGTTGGAGGCAGACAAGTCTTTCAATGAGACAAGTCAGTCTCCAGATAAACTGGCTGCTGTGTAATGGATCAAAAGGTCAGGCTAAGAACCGTTAGGCAGTGGGTTAATGTGATTGGAAATGCTGTTTGAAGTGCTTACAAAATCTGGGGTACCAATGGCTGAACTGTCTCCAAGAAACTGGTTAGATAAAAGAGCAGGGAAGATGTAAAAGTCTGTGGGGAAGTGTGTCCTGTCAGCCTGTAAAACTGTCTTGGGTGCTTTGGTATGAGCCTGAGGCAGTCCTTGCTGGAGCATGTACCTGGACACCTTTCCTCTGGTAGCTCTGAACCCACCATCCCAGGCTGCTAGTGTGTAGGCTTATGATGATGCTTGAGTCCTCTTGGTCCTCTTCATTGTCTGTACATCTGTGTGCTGTTCTCAAACCTGCTGTCTTCCTGTGTTTCATCACTTCTTGCAAGTGAATTAAACACAGTTCAACAGCCAGAGTCTGTGCTGGGTAACAACTCTCCTTTTCCTATCTGGAAAGGAAGCAAATCATCTAGTATTTGGCTGTTTAGCCTTTAAGTTATTGAACCAGAAATTTCTTAGTCAACTGTAGGTTAGAAACAGCGACCACTTAAGCATTGTTCTACCTGCTTTGAAGTGGTTAGACCATGCTTTTAATAATGCACACTTGGATTTCTACTGCACTTTAAATTGACATTCTTGGAGGATTATAGGCATTTTCAATGAGTAGAAAACTGCAATGAGACAAAATGGACCATGTTCTTGATATAAAGTAATTGTTGACATGTGAGTCAAGTAAACACACTTTAAATGCCATCATTTTCCTTAAAGATGCATTCCACCTGATCAAATTTGCTCTTTCAGAGAAATGTGGATGCACAAGACCATATGGAATTGCTGTCCAAATTTAGCAAATAAAAAAACCCTATTTTTTGAACACTTCTTGAAAGCTTAAATTCCTGATAGTGATGTAAAAATAAGGATCTTTTCTTTTGGTTTGTAGCTAGGGATGTAGTTGAACTTTCTTATCTGTTTAATTTATGGTTGAACCTGAGTTCAATGAACTTGTGCTAAGTATTATAGAAGATAGTTTTACTACCTTGCCTTCCTAGTTACTGTCTTAATGAATCCCAATGTTTTAGTGGTTGCTGAATACTAATGATGTTTCATTTTGGACCTGAGTCTGCTTAACTCGGAGAAGAGAAGACTGAGAGGGGATCTTATCAATACTTATAAATATCTAAAGGGCGGGTGACAGGAGGATGGAGCCAGACTCTCTTCAGTGGTGCCCAGCGACAGGACAAAAGGCAACAGGCACAAACTGGAACACAGGAAATTCTGACTGAACGTGAGGAAAAACTTCTTTACTTTGAGGGAGACGGAGCACTGGAAGAGGCTGCCCAGAGAAAATGTGGTGTCTCCTTCTCTGGAGAAAATCCTGCCTGGATGCATTCCTGTCCAGCCCGCTCTGGGAGAACCTGTTTTGGCAGGGGGGTTGGACTAGATGATCTCCAAATGTCCCTTCCAACCCCTATCTCTCTGTGATTAGTTGGAGAGTATGTGGTACCTACCCTTCATTTATTTTGTCTTTTTCCCATGTTGCCTCTACTGGTTATGTCAGTAAAGCAGCTTTCTGTGCTTGTATCCATAGATGCAGAAAACTCTCAAGCATACTGTTGAATTTTCATTCCACTGTAAGTTAAATTGTCCCTTAACTGCTGTTGTCATTGCTCATACGTGAACTTCTTCAACAGTTATCAGCACTGTATTTTTTAAAGGGATTCAAGATATTGAAGTTTCGTGAAGAAAGAATGAGTCTGATAGGGATAAAGTGAACTTCTGCCTCCTTTTGGCAAGAACCAACATAGTTACAGTGAGGACAACAAATCACTTAAAGATAAATCAGTTAATCAGGCACATTGCCATTTTTTGAACAAAAATATATATCGAACTTTTGCCACATAGATACCTGGGCATCTCTGTACTTCCTTTCCATATTTGAAAGCAGATGGCTTATCCCTTTCAGTGACTTTATGACAAGAAGCTCCATAATTGATTTTGGTTTTCTGACCTAAGTGTTTTATACAGTTGTGGAAAGAATTCATAGGTGAATAAACAACTAGAAGACTTAATCATAAATTTCTCTTCTGAAGCCTCTTAAATGATGTAAATTATTATCACGTGTGTAGGAATAACTGCTAGGTTTTTATACTATAAGTGACAAATAATGAAGCAACTGATGCTTTTCTATTTTGGAACAGGCAGATGGTGTGTTATAACATCTAACTGTAATTAGGGTGTGGAAGACTTTGGGTTTTATTTTTATTTTTGGTGGGTTTTTTTTTCAGTTAAACTAATATTTTTCTCTCCCTTTCTACAGTTTTCTGAAGGAGTAAAAAGGGTTGGTGTTAATTTTTTTTTTGTATGCCTTTACAGCTGTTGTTTATATGCTTTTGCCTATATAGCTGCTATGACTGGCTTTGACAGATAATGAAACTGATGCTATTGCACAGGAAATACATGGAAAAAATCCCATGTGGAGATGTTTTGTATCAGAATTCATCATAAGCTGATTTGCTGTAGAGATATGGCTAGAGACTGAGAATTAGGCACTTCTTCCAAGGCCGTGATGTGCTGTGGTTAGATTGTAATGTCTCCCACTGGCTAGCTTTTAAGAGTGCCTTCTTTCTGCTTTTGGGAGGCCCTGTGATAGCAAGTTGGCAGGTGCTAAGAACCCTCACAAGTAGAAGGAAATAATTTATTAGTTTGAGTTTTGTTTTACTGGAGCCTTACAAGTTTCATTTGACACCAGTGAAGCCTTTTAGTCATGGCAAGTGGTAAAAGAATCAGTTAACTGTTCCTTAGTGATTTTGAAAGTGTGCAAGAAGTATAGGTAGAGTCAAGGAAACAATTCAAAGTAAATACTTGCTGAAATGTGTTAGCGAAAATCTGAAATAGACCTGTAGTTTGAGGACTTAAAAATTAATTGAAGGATATTTTCAGCAGTAATATCATAAGCATGTATGGGTTATTATTAAAAGACAGGTTTTGACTGGTAACAGGAGGTTTACTGTTGCTGTAAAATGGGTGAATAACATAGCCAGCAGTCCAGCTTGAAGCTACCTCAGCTCTGAATTATTCAACCAGATGGAGCTTAAGCAGTGTGAAGTATTTTTACCCCACATTGTTGCTGGAGACATTTTTTTGGCATCAATATACAATATTGATCTATTCCCAAAATAATTTGCAGCGCTGTAGGACTATATCACATGTTGTTGCAGGTTTTGCTGACTCCTTTTCTCAACCTCCAACTCTACAAGATTGCTCTTTGTTTTAGGAGAGGATGCAAATATTAATTTTTCCTTTACTTAAGCTGTAAAACTCTAGAGTTTTCAGATGAAGAGTTCAATAACTGTTGGTTTAATTGTTTTCCAAAGCTTGTAAAGTCACTTTTCCTCATGAGTCTTCTGGCATGTGTCCCTCTGCAGGGAAACAGCTCTAAAGGGAAAATGAGGGGAAAGGTATTAACTAGGCTTATTGCTGATCAGTCCTGATGTTAGAGAAATGACCAAAAAAAAAACCCCACAGTTTTTAATTTCTGAATGGGCAGTGCTCTGTGTTTATATTTTCAACAGTGTAGTCTGTGGGAAATTATCCAGAACTGCTTCCTACTACTGTCTTTCAGGTAACAACACGTGGTGTTCAAACTGCCTTGTCTAGTGTGGACCTGTCCATTACATAGTCAGGAAAAGATAATTGACTACATCAAAAAAAAAGTCCTGTGCCCCTGCTTGTCATTAAAACACAATTCATTTAAAATAAATGTTAATTTTCATAGGATGAGTCACTGACCAAGGAATAACACAAAATATGGAATGGCTTCTATACAAGGAAGACACTTTCTTTCTCCTGTAAGGAGATAACAGACTATAAAATCCTGGATGAAATGTACGGGATTGATATAGGTTTCTGACACAAGAAATACGGGTACCACCAAAAAAATCTTGTGGAAAATTGGTCCAGAATATCAAGAGAAGATTGGAAGATTACAGAAGATTGCTTTAAAAGTGTAGGGTATTATAGTCTCAGTGAAATTGGAAAATAGTAAAAATGGAGTGAAAAGGAACTGCTACTCATGTCTGAACAGGTCTTGACAGTCTTGAAAAGCTGACCTCGGCTCCTTTAGAAACAAAGCCTACCAAGAAGACTCAGTGCTTTCCTGTAGGGTTAAATTTCTGTAAGTAGCCCCTTCTTAATCTAAATACTAACAGCTGAACCTGTCATCCAATTTCTGGTTGTTTTGGGTTTTTTTTCTCCCCTTTAGAGAGGCTCCTGACAAGTCACTACTTACGAACGTCTTTTATTAGCATTTCAGGCTTTTGCATAGAGCTTCCTTGGTGCACTTCAGAAGCTGATGCGTTTAAAGAGGCTTCAGTCTGACTCTGTACCAGGACTGCAATTCACAAAGTCAAAAAGATCTACCCTTTTGTATAATGCATTTCTGAGATCCACTAGTTCATATGAAATACTTGGTTACTGGATTTTAACTTTTCATTGTGAATACTTCAGCCGTGTTTTAAGCTGTGTAGTTGACTATGAAATATCTGTCTTTTGTCTGTCACTTTTCTCATGTTCCTTACTTTTTTATTAGTCACTCCAGGATGGCATTTTTTTCTTTAGGTCTTATAAGATGGATAATAATTGGTCTTGTCTTCATCCTCATTCCTTTGAAGATGTCAATGATTGTGCTGAAGACATTTGTGAGCACTAGAAAACACGGACTGATTTGTAGTCCATGAAGTTAGAAGGAACTGCTACTCACATCTGAACAGATCTTGGGTGTCTTGAAAGGCTGACCACAGCTTTTTTTAGAAACAAATGATAATTTGAAAGTAACAAGTGCTGTGTGGGTCTGGGTGGAGAGTCCTATGCTGCAAACTGTTGGGGGCTGCAGTGCAGGGAGGGTGGCTGAGAAGGTATAATGCTCATGGGTATCGGTGACAGCACAGGTTGGATGCCATTCTTGCATTTTTATCTCTTTCCAGTACAGGCTGTTAGTCCTTGTCTTCATTGTGTGATGCACTTAGAGTAAGAAATTTGGCGACTAACTGAAGTCACCAGCACATGGAAATAAGGAAACAAGAGTAATTGTGGTGCCTGGACAGGAACTGAGTCTAATACCTCAGAAACACTTTAAGCCTTAAAGGGTATCCAAAACCAGCTTTTTGAAAATCTGGCATTGTGTTACCCATGACTGACACTTCCAGGAAAATGTAACAAAGCAGCATTGATTTGCTGTTGTCAGGATGTGGGAACTACCTTGATGCTATAGCTGGTACATACTCTGCAATAGGCAGACCAAATAAAAATAACTATAATTCTTTCACGCTTAGCCTTCAAAATTGATTTAATGGTTCAGTTTACAGGCAAAGACCTTTAAGTTGGTACTTGATGTAGAAATAAAAGCATCAGTCCAACAGCTAGATTCATTGGAAAGAACAACTTAGAGGCAAAAACATGCCTCTAGAATTCAACAGAAATGCTCACTAGTTTTAAGATGGAATTCATTTTAAGATGAATACCTGTATTACTGTTATGTTGCTAAAAACTTGCTGAAATCCACATGGTGAATAATTGTTCTTAGTTAAGCTTATACCACACTTAAAAATGCAAGGTGTTAGTAGGGTGGTGGGTTTCCTTGTAGCTCAGGTATGTGAAAAGATTCCTGTAAGTCTGTCAGACCTGGTAATTCAGCAGCAAGAAAAGCTCCTACATGTCACACCTTTTATGTAGTCTAATCTATACTAGATGGATCAAGAAAAAGGCCATTGGTGCTAGTAAATTCTGTGACAGGAGCTTTGAAGATGAATTCTTAAAACTTTTTATGCTTATCTTTTCTTGATTATGGTTTTGGTTTTTTGGGTTTTGTTTTTTTTCAAAGCTGCCTCTTGCTGTGGGGGCAAAATACCTTGGGTGAAGAGCTTCACTGCCACTGGTTAGCTTTCCTAATTTAGTGTTCTTCAAATCTTTCCTACAATGTGATTCAAATAGAAAAGCAATAGAAAGTCAGGATTTAATAGACAAATGCTGGGAAAAATACATGGCTTTCTGCACAAGCAAGGGTGCTTTGAATGCTAGTATATGTGAGGTGCACATATTTGAAAAATATTTTCTCTACATGTAGAAAAGGAAGGAAAAGGGGTGAAAGAGATGGGGCTTCTGTGGGTAGAAGAGTGGAGGAGCTGCAATGAAGAAAGGGTAAAGCAGAGTCACTCTAGAACTCCCTAATATAATGGGCTAGAGAGGGAGGGAAGACCCCCAAAATTGATGACATTTGAGGCTAGGTATTTACCGTAAAGATGCTTGACAACCTTAAAAAGTGATTGTTATTGATATGACTCTTGATTTGTCAGCAGTAATAAAAGCCAGACTTAACTACCCCTTCTTCAGTCAGGAAATTAAGTTAGTATGTAATGATAACCTTAATGTACTATTTTTGCTTCATGAGTCATCTCATGTTGTTCAACATTTGTGCCTCATCCTCAGTCCAATGTTTATAAAGGAGGCTTCTAATCACAAGTATTTTGTTTTCATGTTTCTCCTTAGTCTCACTCTCTGACAGCCAAATCTTTGCTGATGTAATTGGGAAATGTTTTAAGTCTGCTGTCTGCTCACCTAATGAAGAAAATGATTGGGTCCCCGGAGGAACAGATCTCCCTAGGTGAGACAAATGAAAGAATTGATCTCTTGCTAGAGAAAAGCCAATCTGAAATGAATGTTTTGAGAATGTCTCTAAGATCAAAGCATATTTTTAATTTTCCTTTGTGCCTTGGCAGAGTTAAACCAAAGAGGAGCATAGCCCAATATGAATATTCATATTGAAAGAAATGAACCATTATGAAAAGTCAAATATAGGGGGTTTGTGGCATTCACAATGATATATTCATCCCTCCTGTGCCTGATGAATAAAACAAAGATAATCATTGGTCTTTAGACTCTCAGATGTGTTACAGTACCCACCTGATATTTGTTTTTTGTTATTAGCTTCTTTTTCAAAAGATGTTAATAGTCTAATGTAATTCTATCTAATAAAAACCTACACACTGACAGCTCCAGACAAAATTTAAATGCAGGCAAGTAGATGAAAACTTAAATAGCAGTTTAATGGAAATGTTCCAAACTCTTTGGTTCTCACTGAATTTGTTTGAAGTTTGGGAAGTATAGGCATTAGAAAAGTAAAAGTTCTAATATCCTACTGCATCTAACCTAGCTTAAAACAACCTCATGCCCCAAAAAGAACAAAACCCAAAACAACAACAAATCAAAATACCCTAACCCTAGCGTGATGCTTGACAGTAATAATGTTCTCTCTTTATCCAAGACCAGGGCAGCAACAGACTGTGTTTATCCATGTCTGGTGCTGTACTCAGTTAAGGGAAAAAGCGCACAAATTTGTCACCCTAATGTCTGGAAGATGGAATTGAAATGATGAGAATGACTAGCAAGAATATTAAAATATAAACATTGAGATTTCAGAGTATTATATTACAAGAAAGGGTCTATAGAACAAAAATTCTCCAAACTTCTTAATTGTATCTGTTCAACACCCAGAGATATAAAAGAGCTATGGCATATGGCTTACACTATGATTAGTCTCATTTCTTGAAATGTTTTAAAAATAATCAGCAGGACTGCGTTCCATCTATACTATCCATCTGGATAGTCAAATTAAGCAGAAAGGCAGTCAGACCGATTGAAGGACTGTGAGATTTTGCAAAGAAAAGGGTATGGCCAAGGAGCACTAGGGATAATCAGTATTAAGTTGTTAAAAGCCAACCAGTGAAATCTAAGTCTTCATGTTCCGTTTAAGCTTATAAAAAAATCTAGCCATGATACAAATAGAATTACTTTCAGTTTGTGTCTCTACAATTAAGATTATGTAGTTGGCTGCCAGCAGTTCATTGGAAAGCCAGTGGCCTGCTGAATGCTGCAACCATGCTTATATGCCAAAAGCCTGGTTACCCTTGTTTTTTGCCAAACTTTGGTTTAACTGTCATTTAGTTGACTGAAAATGTTGGGTCAAACCATGTAAGCTGTAGCTTTCTAAGACAGTAAAATTATGCACTGACTGGGAACCTGCTCATTCAAGAAAGCGTACAATGAAATGCTTTTAGCTCTACTTGGGTAGAACGGGTGCAAATGAATGTACAGCTTCAATTTTTGTGAAGACTATATTGTTGATCTGAATTAACAAAATATCATAGGACCATCAGATCATCCTGCCAATGTTGCTAGAGTTTCAAATGACTCAAAATATCTGCATTCGAGGAATCATCAAAGCACAAAAATTGATTTGCAAAATTATACCTCCAGGGAAAAGAAACCCTTTAAGAAATATGCACCTCTGACATGTTAGGAATAAGCAAATTCTGATAATTTTTTTTTGCCGGTTGAACTTCTAGTGATTAGCGCTTTAATGCTATATAAGCACCTTTAGTCTAAAGGAAGACCCAAGGAGGCGACCAGTATTAATGAACAAAATAGACTGTTATCAGTGCTACATAAAGTTTTATGATATTTTTACCCTTAAAAAGTGTATTTAAATGTAACTTGAGGGGGAAGAGAAAAACCCCAACCCTGGAAACACAGCTGTTTTGCTTTTGTTGTACTTAGTATTAAAAATACAATTGAAAAACCATGAAAACCTAAAAAGATGGGTATCTCTAGAGGAAAATATTGTTCAGGGCAAGTAGTTCAGCAAACTACCTGCTGGTAATTTTGCTCTCTGACATAAAAATTGGTTTAGTATCTTTTATGGTATACAATACTTTTTCTCATAAAATCAATTAAAAACTGCCATTTTAGAGCATTCCCTGACATTTGTAGTAATGTACCTAAAAGTTATTTTCTCTCTCCATAAAACGGTAACCTATAAGTAATATTAGTAATAGATAAATACTCAATTTTATCAAAAAGCTTGAATTTCCGGCTTAGCTCTCTCCAATCTTACAGAACACAGGTGTTAAAATTGTGGTTGAATGATAGCAGGAACTATGTGAACTTGAGTAAGAGCCTGATAGAGATTTCTAAACAAAGGTGGATTTGAGCAAGGGTCAAATGTGATTAAGAGGTAATTCATGATGTATCATTCATTTTGGCCATAAACCAGCTTGTTAATATTAGCAAGTGGTGTGCTTAACCCATTTTTCTGTATTTTTTCCTGAGAGCTACATTATGCGTTAGTTTAGATCATTTACTCCGTTAAATTATGGAGGAGACCATTCTGTAGAAAAATAGTGTTGTGAAAAATAGTGGATCGGGGGACAGGATTGCACACAACTCACAGCTAGGTAACTGAAACTAAATAATGTGGACACATTAGAGCAATGACAAACATGTGCAACATGCTAGGTTGAAAAGGAAAATGTAATCAAAATTCAGCCATTTGATTTTTTTAGTATATGATGGTTTATTATCCATAAAATGTCTTTCACATCTCAGGAGCCTGAAATAACAGTTGCACTCTCACTAATACTGGGCATAAACTGTCCAACACAGTTAGGTATTCCTATTTCATCATGAAATATTTCAGGCGGCTTCATGATTGCAAAACTTCTCATCTGCAATTAAGCTGTTTTTCGGAGTACAAGCTGAGGTCAACTAAATGCTACAAGATTCGCTTACAAAAAAACAGATTTAAACGCCCATCACCTTGCTTGTTGGCTGGAGTTGAGAGGTGTGGAATCACAGATTATCTCTTCTGCCTCAATAGCACTTCATAAGATTCAAGACCTGAAACCAGGTACAGCCTCATTCTCCATTTCTTTGCTCAAAATACGTAGTACAGTAAGCTGAAAGCACACAACGTTCAGTGGGTTGTTCATGGGCTTGAGAAAATATTGGTGGATGAAACAGGGCCTGCGTTTTAGGCTGTGAATGGATTATTAATTCTGGTGAGTGTAGATCACACTGTATGTAGTTTCTTGTATAATTAAAGAGATGGATACCAGACAAAATAGCAAGTGTGAAACTAATACACAGATGAGTTTGTGAATGTAAAACACAGGATTTTGATCTCTCTAAAGAATTTATTGCTTTCATAATTTCAATTACATACTCCTTCTGGCAGTCAGTAATTAGGTATAAAGTAAAACAAGTGGTGGAGAAATATCAGGAGTATCAACAGGGTCTAAGATAGTCATGTTTGGGGTGAGAAGAAGAAAGGGAAGAAGGAGGAATAGAAGCAAATGTATTGGGTGAGTCTGAAATGTATTCTGGCCTAAAATACCCTAGATCCTAAATACTCTACCAAAATCCAAAGTTAATTGAAATTTTAAAGACAATAAAAGCTGCCGTATGAAGGCACATTTCTGAGAGGAGAGTAGCAGAGAACATGGGATTGCTGATCCAACAGCCCTGCAGAGTAAACTTCAGTAAACTTGTAAACATAACCAAGTTTTTGTTCTTGTACAAAAGCTTTTTATTGTCAGTGGCTATATGTGTTTTTGGGCACGTATAGCCACAAACAGTATCCAAAGTGTGACTGGCTCATGTGTGTTAGTCACTCAAGCTGGCTACTTCTTTTTAATTGAATGTCCCATTTGGAGATTTTGGTCAGTGTTAGTTGGTCTTTCTACACCTGAAAATGTTTGGTATGGATTGAGCACTCCATTCAGAGAAAGTGTTAAGCAAGGATTTGCTATCCTATTTGCCTAGAATTCAAATTTAAGTGCAGCAAAACGATGTTGAAGAAAGACAATGACTTGGGTAAGAGTGTTTTCCTTTCTTGATTTGTTCAAGACCTAAGCTGTCTGTCACCTTTCAGTGAAAGCAGGGGGTGTGCCACTGTTAAACCACTGGCAGTATAGGACAGGAAGAAGAAATTCAGTCTAGCCTTTGCTCTGGAACATGAATATATTGTACTTGACATTCCTGGGAGGAGATTTGCACCTGTCTGCATAGTCATACCTACAGATAGAATTGTTTACTCTTTGCTGACCTAAAACCTCTTTGTTAAAGATTAAGTGAATTGTAAGAGGAACTTAAGATCTGACCATAAAAGTACAAAGAGAAGCAGTTCTCCTCTTTCTACCTTGTGTAACTTCAGATTAGCTGCATTTAGTGAAAGGTATTTGCAACACACGTTGCTGAGAGCTGATGAGAAATTCTGTGGTGAATTACCAAAACTCTACGGTGTAACTGCGCTGCTCAACAGACATCTGCTAATAACATTTGTGTGATGTCTAGAAATTATGTGGAATAATTGATATTCCTAAACACAAGAGGTAAAGCTATATGAAAATAATCAGTTGCTTAGTGCATTTCCTCTGTACAAATAACTGTAAAAAAAACAGAGGACACCACCTTCTAGCTTAAGTATGGGGTGATAGTGTACCTCAACAGTGAAATGGGATCTAAAACATAGACATATCTCTGGTACAGTTTGGGGTTGCTATGTCTGTTAGTAAGCTTTTTATTTACCCTGCACGGTATCCCTAAATTTTATGCTGAAATGCACTGGACCCTTCTGACAAATGCTTATGGTGTAAGAAATGGGAAAGGGGGAGGAAGCAATTTAGTCTGTTAAGTCTTCCAGGAAAAAGATAGATGCTGCAAGAAATTAGGAGTGAAGGCTAATCTAAGGCGTAGAAAGGAATCCAAGCTTTTCAAATTTATCAGAAGGGGAAAAGAGTAAGACTAAGTATCCCATCTATCACATGCGTAACTTTAAGATGGCTGAGAGACTTGGCTCTTATTTCAAGCCTAATGAAGAAAGTTTGTACAGTTAAGTAGTAATGAAGATCTTGTGAAGGTATATTACATACTGATGAATACTAGATGAAGATAAAATGGGAGAGCTTGAAGATATGCAAATGACTTTCAGCTTATGGTAGTGAAATTACATTATGGACTTATTAAGTTCACCTTGCATTAACTATAGCAGCAAAATTAAAAATAAACAAGTGATATTAAGAAAAGTACAGCCATATACAGTACTTGAAACATCAGCAATTTAAAAGGAACAGTGCTAAATAGCCTTGTAAATGTCTCAGAATATATTGTGATTTATAGCCTGGGTGACTTACACTTGCAACAAAGAACACTGACCTTGCGATTGCTCTACTTTAGCTACTAGGAGACAAGTAAGAACTGTGACAAGTCAAAGCTTTTTAATGCAGTTAATTTGTTTTCCTGGCATTAACTTTGGACATTTAATAGAGAAGTACCTACAAACTGTACAAAATAAAGGATGAAATCTTCTACAGTGCTGGTAGCTGCAATAAGAAAGTGGGGAATTATGAAGCGGTGGAAACCTATTTGAATTACTTTTATTTGTGATTTTTAATCATCTGCTACAAGAATATTTATTTTCAATAGAGTTCTAGGATTAAAGTGAATGTAACTTGAACAGTTGAGATACTTTTGAAAAGCTAGAGTCAAATTCTTTCTATAATATCATTCAGTGTATAATAGTCATGCATTAACCATTTATTTACTTTTGAGGAAAAACGTGGAGGAAGAACATGTCATTTTCTTATTAGTGAAACAGATTCTCATCTTCATAAATGTACAACGAGCTCAGAGGCAGAAGTGCTATCTAGAAAAAGTCAGAATGGGATATGCGTGCTTTTAGATGTAGTCTTAGAATTGGATAAATTGTTGTAGTGCAGAGCAGGCATACTCAACGCAAAGTTTCTTTGTTAGCTACCTGATGCTCTGGCAAATGAGTCATTATGTCACTGCAGAAGATGCAGCCTGAAAGTTGTTTGTCTTGTCAGGGGGTACCAGGTTTGAATACCAGTGCCAAATTCAGCATGGATTCAACAGGCACTCAGCTGTGAGCATTGTACTAGAGGCAAAGCTGGAAGAAGAGGATGTGGTTATTTTTGGCTTGGTTAGACAGCTACTCAGATCCCACCAGTGAGGTCACAAAATATCACAAGGCTAGTAAAAAAAAAGTAAGAAAAAGACAACTTAATCCATTACAATATTTACTGGACTGCCATAAGCCATTAACACTTGCATAGCTTGAACATTCATATCTAGAGATAGAAGCCAAATGTAGTGTTTCAGGCTGCTGGAACCTAACGAAAAGATAATGCTATATTGATACTCAACTGGCTAAAAAATGTCTGTAATAGAAAGTATTCATAAGAAATATAGCAGCAGTTTAATCAGTATTTCTAACTCTAGTGAGCAGGAGACTTTAGAAAGAAAAGAAGAAAAGGCTAAAAGGGAAAATAAAAGATGATAAAGTTTTTATCTATTTTGATGGTGTGACTTGAAGTGGTTAGCTCCAGTGAAGATTGTTGTAATGAAGAAAATAAAGATATAACTTCAAGGGGAATATTCTCTCATGTGCTTCCTTTTCACCAAGAGTGTGTATATAGCACCTGGTTCAATATTGTGCTGGGACAGTCCTGTTTCATAGAAAGCTGCACAGAGAAATACCTGGAATAACTTGGCGGTAGAGGCCCCTACCTTTCAACCTACTTTGTATGCCCATGGTTTTAGGATGTAGGGTACGTATTCTGTCATTAATTTTGTAACATGTGGCGAGTCAAAAAGAAGTTTATGGTGACTTAGGTGTGCTAACAGTCAGTGTGACATCAGGTGTGCTGAAGTATTTACCTTTGCATGATGCTTTAAAGAGCAGCAGAAAAGGGAGAGAGCAGGTTAATTGTGACCAGTCATATTAGTATTGTTCAAATGGTGTACAAGTATCACACAGTCGTAGCTGCATGTGAGCGTGCCCAATTACTTACTGTAACTTCTATTTGCAACACTTCTTGTGGGGGGGAAAGGGAAGAGGGAGTAGGAACCTAAATAAAATTGGAGCTGTAACTAAAAGCATTGGCTAGGATAGCCCTCTGTACTTTCATGTATCTTGTAAATCCACCAGCTTACCTGTTTTATTAATGAAGCATGAAATGAACTGTGACTTCATGTATTCAAAGCAGGATGTATTTAAATACTTACCAGTAAAATGAAGGTGAAATTCAAGTTGATCTAGACTGATGATATCCTCAGGAAACAGAGGGCTGCTTTACAATGAGAAGACAGACTGAATAGAGGAGAAAGTACAAGCAGTGACCAATGTATGGCCGTGGTGTCCTAAGCAACATGTTAGACAATGGAGAAAAAAAAATGTGGAAACTTCAGATTTTTAAATCCATAGTGAACCCGGAGAATTCAGAAGGTCAAAGCATTTTTCTAAGGGTATGTTATATCTGAATGGATGGCTTGCAAGAAGGTTGCAGCTAGGTAAGGAAACACCAACAGAAAACTTCTGCAGTATTACTTGCACTCTTGAGTCAATATGAGACCTCAGTTATGTGAATCACTGTAGACAGCATCGAAGTCAGAGATCAGAATCTGAACAGTCAAAGAGGAAAAAGGATTTTTCATCTAACTTGGTGATCTGAGGCAGGGCAACGTCCTCCACCAAGGTGATGTTTGCAGCACATAAGGAGTTGAACCCCAAACACAAACCTTATTTTGGTGCTTTAAAAACTTAAAACTAGCACCTTCCTTAGCTTTGTGGTACCTCGTTTTGTGTTCATCTGATGGCTGTATGAGAAGAGTCTGGGAGAGCAGAGTTCTAGAATTGCTTTACTGGGCAGTACTTCACAAGAGGAAACCAAAAGCTTTTTCTTCTCACTAGAAGCCCAGCAGGGGATTGCCTATGCAGTGTGACATTATGGCAAAATAAGAGTTAAAACTAAAGAAAAATTAAAACAAAGGAGTTAACTGATAAAAATATGTTAAGCTATGCTCTGAAGTTTAGTTAAAGAAAATCCTTGTGGGATAGCTACAGATGTACCTTTACAGAGCCTGATAATAAACTTTTATTTTAAAAGATCCCTTCTCTGGATAGAGAAGGAAGTAATCTTTCTCAGCTTCTCCTGTTAAGCCCTTCTTCATGGCATTATAGCTCTTGAGTATAAGTAAGAGAACTCAATAGTACTTTTTGGTGGCTGTTTGTGTTGTCAAAGTCCCTGAATATCAGAAACCTTTAATCAAGATTGTGTTTCCGATGTTTAGTACCTAGTCCAAAAATACCTCTCTGGCTATTGCCTGTTCAGGCTGTGGTATTTAAGGGATCTTTTGCCGTGTGTATTTCCATGAGCTGTACTACTTTCTCCATAAATTCTCCTCCCTTCTGAGTCAGTGAGACATTTTGCTAGCGAGACAGTAAACCTCTGGGAGATATACATTCGTTAAGATTCCATTAAAATATGGAAAACAGACTAGCCATCATGCAGGAGGTATTTGGGAAGGGGAAAGTAAAATATAAGCGAACTCATTTAAATGCAGGAGAAGAGAGGAAAAGAAATGACCAGAACTAAGAAACAACAGCCTTAAAATCAGTTAAATACAGACTATAAAGGAAAGAGGGATTACAGCATTAAATATCTTGAGTGGGTTTGAGCATGTACTAAACTTCTGGGGTGAAAAATATGCAGGTTAGTACTTAAATTATCACCTTAACAAATCAATATTATTGTGAATTTTTAAAGCAACTTGTTATAGCTTTCATAAGGAGAGCAGTGGGGAAAGGTCAAACCTCTTAATGTGGCTTAGAATAAAAAGATATTAATAGCAAAAATATATGTGCTTAGATAATCAAGTGTATTTAAAATAAAAGTATATTGGACCTGTTAAGTCTGATGTAAACAGAACAATGACAGGATTGTCACTATACTTCTGTGTGTGTGGACCGTGCAGGAACAGGATTAAGGAAGGGGAAGAGGTGAGTGTGCTAAGTTTTTAATGTAACTTATCTGATCTGTCCTGATTTTTTTATCCAATCATATTTTGTAATTAAGACAACATATTATCCAGTTATTTTCTTGCCTTTTAACTAGCAATCAGTTCCAATACTGAACTGACAATAACACTATGCAAACATCAACTCTAAGAACAATGGGTAAATTTATGAGAGAGATAAAGCTTAAAAAAAAGTGCTGTAGACAACTTGAGTATTGCTGATATGTCTAGTCCTTTTTTAAATTTGCCACCTCAAAGATATGAAGAACTGAAGCCCAGCTGATTTTTTTTTGTAAATATCCTTTAAGGAATCAAATGTTTAAGTCCACATTTGTTGTCTTGAAAATTTCTAACCAAAAACTTTCATTGCTTCTCTCACTGCTTCCTGTAACGTTATTGATGCTATCAAATAAATTACCGAGGTTGTAAGACACAGGTTAGATAAGTACAGTCGTTCCACAAATGTTGACTAAAAAGTGTTGCAGGTTCATGGTTCTTCTGACGCTGCAAAGCAATGGCTCTTGGCCATCTTTGAAAAAAAAGTGCCACCTGACTTGTGAAAACACTGTCAGACTATCTTGTATCCCATTATTGTTTGGCAGTTTGGATGTGAAGGGTGGGGAGAAGGCAATATGACAAAAATATCAGATTACAGGAAAAAATTTGCATTACTATGACAGGAAAATCAGAATATTGCATAATAGGCTCGATGAAGGTCATGCTGCATGTACCAAAGGCGCTCACTGGCACAAGCTTACCAGCTACCTGGGATGCAATGTGTGTGATGGAGTAGGAGGATGGCGAGTTTTTCAGTGGATTGCAAGTGAATAATACTAACCATTTACTAAAAAGAAGAGGAGGAATTGCCTGAATGTCGTAGCGGTTGTCCCCTGCTTTGGCCAACAGTGGCTAGTGCTTAGAACATAGCTTCTTGTCACTTAATGCAATGTTCATTTAGATTACTAATGCTTCATGAAAACCGAACCAGCTTCTGCTGGTTGCTAAAGCATCTTTGTGGGGAGCACTTCAAGCAGAAATGAACCAATAAACCTGCTTCGTGTGTGCAGTGAGTTTTACAAGGTACTGAATGTTGCAGCTCAGTGTAGAGCTATTGATCTGGTTTCCCAAAAGGCATACTGACAAGATGATGGAGTTTATTTGGCACCCCTTCCAAGCAAAAGTTATGGCATGCAGATGAACACCTACAGATTGGGATATAAGGAATATAATGTTAGTTGTCTGTCTTACCTCCTGGAAAAGGAGTACAGGTGGCAGGTTTTGGTGATATCCTACTGCCTTTGCTCAGTGTTAGAATCGGTTAACAGATAATCAGCAGTACAGCAGCTCAGCAGGGAGAGACATGCTGAGTAAAATGCCAGTAGTAGGTGAATGTTGCAATATAGATTTAATTGCTTGTGCTCGATACAACCAATGAGTGGGAAAGAACAACTAGGGCCTTAAGGGAGTATCAAGATTTTTCTTAATGATATTTGATAGAAACCTAAAACCAAAAAGGTTGGTCAGTCAAAAAATATCTGATGCCTTTTGTAGCAGAGTTTGTCTATCATTGCTAAGGACTGAATCTTGTTTATTTCCATATTCCTATTGCTATTTTATGCTGAAGCAGGAAGACTTGCCAAATCTCTTGAGATTACTCACTGGCAAAATTTGACAGCTTTCTGTCTTAAACATTTTGATGTCTTAGGTGAACAGTTGTCAGCGTTCTGTATTACTCTTGCACAGCTTGAACCATTTAAAAAGTTTGAAATAAGAAGTATTTCTGATGTTTAAGAATTAGAATTAATGCACCACTGTTTTTCAACTGATGTGTGCTGGGAGAGATTATGTGGGTTTGATCACAGTGGAAAAGACAGGAAAATCCAGTGAAAAGTGAGGATAATGATAGCAGGTAAGGAAAGGCAGAGTTCAAGTTGTGTTATCTCTTTCTTTTTTGAGGGCACATTATGGTCTCTCCCAGTACCCCTGCACTACAAGTACACTGTTACTTACCACGGAGCCAATGGAAAGGCAAGAAATAAATTGCTCCAAATTACCCTTTATTCTGGCAATCTGACCTCTTCATGAAACCTGATGGATAAAAGACTTCTGGCTTGTCTGTCTAGAATTCCTCCAATTGCCAAAATGGTGTCCTAGATACCTTCCTCTTTTATTTTGTACTAGAAACTCTTCTTACTCTAAGGTCTCTCTATGACTTAACATTGTATTGAGAAGAAAACTACAGCTGTATAACTGGCTGTAAATAAGACCTTTTCTGCCCAACAGGTTTCTGGCATAAACAGCCATAGTAAGAATTTTTGTAGTTTAATAAGAGGAGGGAGGAAGGAGAGGAGAGGAACTGTCCTCCCTCTGCTGAAAACATGTCTACTGTTGGACAACACAAATCATTTGTTTACATTTGTTACATGCAGAATGTCTGTTTAAAAAATATACACTGATATGATACTACTGTGATTCAGTTTTCATTAGAATGAAAAAAATTATGCCATTTGAAGATAACTGAGTGTTGATACAGCAATGGTACTCTCAGATGCATATATCTGACTGTCTCCATAGTTTGTCTAAAGTTAGAAATATGAGTTACATGAGGCTTTTCAAATTTTACCATGAATGAGTGTTATCACACTTACCTGTGATGGATGAGGAATAAAAGGTGTTTGGTTGTGCGTGTATACTGTCTATAACAGGTGTTCCATTTTTACTTAAAGAAACGAAGAATTTTTT
>VUYV01000347.1:646358-688960 GCA_008711295.1 Anarhynchus alexandrinus | reverse complement strand
CAGGCACAGAGGTGAGACTGACTGGCCTGTAGTTCCCCGGGTCTTCCTTATTTCCCTTTTTGAAAATGGGGGTTATGTTTCCCCTTTTCCAGTCATCAGGAACCTCGCCAGACTGCCACGACTTCTTAAATATGATGGCTAGTGGCTTAGCGACTTCATCTGCCAGTTCCCTCAGGACCCGCGGATGTATCTCATCAGGTCCCATGGACTTGTGCACCTTCAGGTTCCTCAGGTGGTCCCGCACTTGATCTTCTTGCAAAGAAGAATTCTTGCAAGACTTCTGGCATTAGGTTTCACTCGTTATGCATGCCTCTAAATTAGTAGTGAAACACTGTGTGAGACATCTTCATGTAATTTAATGGGATTAAAAGTGACTTGGAAGAGGGAGGCATTTACCAGGCTCTATTCTGTTTCTTTCATGGCAAACTGCTGATTCAATTCAGCACTACCTTTCTGTACTGCGCTGAATGGTAAGGGGTCCAGACAAGGGTCTCAAAGCTGCATTCTCAAACAACAAGGTTTCTGGCTGGATCTGGTGTCTCAGTAAACCGTCCATCAAAACAAGATCCTGGACAAGAGTGAAGCCTTGCTTCAGCAGAAGGCTGCACTAATTGAATGGCATGTAGGGGTTTTGGCTTGAAAGAAAGCTCTGTGGATGTCTTGAAGATCACGGTGTATTTCTTTAAGTCTCTTAAACGGTGCTTCATTTCCTTAAAGATTATGAGAAAGTTTGCACTGGTTCAATAAAAGATGGGCTGCTTGAGCTGAAGTAGACTATAGTACAAGTATATGACTATAATACTAAGACCAAGTACCTCTAGCGGTAATTAGAGCTTTTCTGACATGGCTTTCTACTGCAACAGCTTCTGTGGGTATAGAAGAGTTGCTGGTAAGGCAAACTTATTCCTGGAGCACGGACTTCATGTCACTGAGGCAGATGTCTATGCTTCCTTTATAGTCACTGGTAGAAAAAACAATTGAAAAATGGGATTAGTCTGATCCTTACAGGCACACTTACCTTAGAATAAAATAATCAATTCCTTAGAAACATTTCTCTTCTTTATCTATTAAAGGAATTTAGCTGACCATTGAAAATTACCGCCTATTATATCTACAGTGTAGATGTAAAAAAGTTTGAGGTGTATTGCAGATGTAGTGCTTACCTGGAATGCCCATGTGCTTAAACACATTAAGAAAATTCTTAGTGATAAACTAAATGCATAGATAGATCTTGAATGAATATTCTATGACCCCTTTATAATCATGTTAATAGTCCAGGTAAATTGTTTCTATATACAAACTCATTAGTCTGTAGCTAGTAATTGCTACTTACCAACGTGCTGTAAGACTGAAAAAAAAAAAGTGCTAGCAATTAAAAAAAGTTGTATTTCTGCCTTTTTCTGTGTTCATGTGAGCTTTCCTGTGCTGGTTCAGTTACTCACACGCACTTACAATCCTATAGTGAAAACTGTTTTAAAGGATGTAGAACAATCTTTGCATAACACCATAAATATTTTAAGCAAAGCAAGGAATATTTTTATACTATTACTAGTTTCTGTGTAAAATGTAACATACAATTAAAACATCCATTTTTTTTTAAAAATCCAGTGTTCAGATCTTGTAACAGGGTTTTACAGTACTCTGTACATTTCTGAAAGCATGTTGTATTTTTTGGTTCCCTCCCTCCTTCCTCACCCCAGAGGATTTCAAGTACCACGATTAAGTCTGTGCAATGTTTACATACCCTTCATAATGTCTTTTCTTAAGAATGAGTCTCAGAATAGGTCGCAGGAAGTGGGATTTCTTAACTTTCACACTGTTGGGTTTTTCGTAGGACAAACAAATATGGTGATAAGTTGCACTTTCCATCATGGTGTCTGTATTTCCACTGACATAGGAAAAAATGCCCCTTGACATGCGATTTATGAAAAGAACAGAAATTAATATCTTCAGAGAACAGATGAATTTGTGCTATGAAATCACATTAGCCATTGTGCTAATATGAAACTGAAGTTGTACAATTAAATGTAAAGCCTGAAGCAGAAGGGTTTTTTATTGCAGTAACATTATTGCTCATTGACATGACCTGTAAATTACGGCATGCATAATGCAACACACTCTAAATTTAATGGTTGTAGTTTCTAGGTGTTCATTAAATGATAAATATGTGCCTCTGACACAGTCAAACCTTAACAGTATTGTTTGAAAACAGTTCATTTCAGATGCAACGTTTCAAGACTTGATTAAGGTAATTCTTGTAGTTGACTACATTAGCTTGTTTGATGTATTGCCTTTTTATGTTTTCTTCTCCGTCTTAATTGGAAAAAATTTAACTGTATCAACATTATGGCTTTGAGTAATGGGAAGGAAGACCTGCCAGATGCAAAGTTGTCTTCTATTGCTTGAAGCTTAAGTCTGAGGAGCATATGGTAGTAATGCTTTACCCCACTTGGGGTTCTCTCCTTACTTTAGATGACTTAACATATCAAGGAGATTGAAGGAAGGGCTGGAACTTATGGCTCCTCCTGAATCTGCCTTTAGAAAACGGGAGTGTCTGTTTTGTTTCTTTTGGGATGAGCATTTTATTAACGTAGGGAAGCCCATTTTAGTTAGTTCACTTTCCAAGCCTGCTAGCTGAGGAAGATACTCAAACTCAAGCTGCTGTTACTATAGAAGAGGCAATTAATGAGCAGATTTTGTAGTTTCTTTTATTATATGCAAGTGTTTAACTTTAGAAAAAAATTAAGCATTTTTTTAAGTACTTACTACCAAGAAAACTCAATTTCTTTTTATTTTTTTTTGTCTCAAACTAAGTGACAGACATCTGCTATGGCAGCTGGAGAAGGACAGGGTGAAGATACGCAGCTGATATGTACAGAGCTGCTAAAGGGTAAACTGGACTCTGGAAAGGAAAATATCCCAACTGATAAGTGCTAGTAGTAGTCCAAGATTAAAAAAAAAAAAGTCACCCTAACATAGTGAAAGAAGCTCACTGGGGTATGGTTAACATACTGTCATTATCAAATGACAGTAAAGTCTCTGCAGCATGTAGATGTGTGCAAGAAAATACAATTCCCTCCAAACTTGTTACAGTATAATAACTGATAGAACAGTAAGTATCTTGAAGAAGGGGAGCAAGTGAGGAAGAAGGGCAATTTATACTCACAGAAGAACTTATCCTGTTCTTCAATTGGTGTTTTTGTGTTTAGCCGTTTTTCCTTCAATAAGTATGTCCTCAAATATTGTAAGGACAAATTTTACGTGCTTTAAAAGAAAAATTATAATAATAATAAAAAAAATCCAGTGGTTTACGTGACACAAGAAAAGACTGCCTGGAAAATAGCACTACAAAGGGTTATGGTTCTTCTGTGATACTGTCTCCTGGCTGTCAAGTCTAAATAGTTCTTCAACTATTATGTGAACTGGTAGTGATAACCTAAAGCTAAAAATCTTTGTGCTGATCAAAGACAGACATTTTAAAGGATGAAGAATGTTTGGAAGATAATTGTAACTGTAAAAGAAACTGCAGAAAGAGACAAAACAGGTCTCCTAAAAGTGTGAATGTCTTGGTTTGGTGGTTTCTTCCTATTAACTGTCTCTAATCTTGACACAGAAACCATTCCTTTCAACTATTTCTGAAGTGCTTGCTGGGAAAAGAAATTGAGACTCAAGACCTGCAGTCATATTCAGCCTGAAACACATGACTGCTTGGGCTTGTTTTCTGAAAGTCAGGTTAAGTTTGTAGTATAGTGAGCTCCACTTGCAGGGTCACATTGACTGAAGGCAAAGGGAACAGTACATATTAACATTGATGCAAAACAGCTCTAGTGCCACTTGTCACCTCTGGAAGTCATCCTGGAAATTAGGCTATAAAGGAAGCAGAATCTGATTAAAAGCAAGAAAGCAGACAATGTCAGTCTTCTATTGGTGTCAGTTCCCCTGTAAAAGAGAAATAGTGTCAGAGAGGTTCCTATCAAAGGTTTGAATTATACTGCTAAAATCCATCAGTAACAAGTTAAGAGTTATTGGAGACAAACTCAGATGAAAACCTGACAGAACAGTTATTCAAATAGTTCACCTTCTTTCCCTAAACAACCCCTGTGAGGATGCTTGTTGAAGTAAATGGGGCTTTTATAGTCTGAACACTCCTGTACTACTCTCTTTTCCAACTCTTCTTAACTTCCACATAGGTAATATCTATTAGTTTGGTTTGTGCAGTCATCACACTGGAACATATGAATAGCAGGCTCCTTAAATTCGTAGTCCAGTCAGCCAGCTCATTGCTGAATGAGAAATGTCTTACACTCCCATCCTTACACTGTATGATTTGTGCAAGGTATGAGCTGTCTGTTCAGCTAGAACTGAAGCTTCAGTTTCTGAAAACTAAAAATTTGTATTTAATCTCTGCAGGCAATTGTATGACTGGAGGACAAAACAGTAATGAATGAGGAATAAAAGGGAAATAAGTTTCCTGACTGTTGTGAATTAAGGTAAATTATAAGGGAAGAAGTTATTCTTACATAAATTAATCTGACCAGCAAGAAAAAAGCACGAGCTTTGTGGAGAAGCTACTTGAAGGAGCTCGCCTTCTGCTCAAAAATGCCAAGGGACTTGTATTTTACTGATGTTCATGATACTTCTATAACTTACAGAAGAGAAAATGTTCATTCCCAGAGTCATATGAATAAAGCACAATTAAACAGGGGCCTCGCAAGAGGCCAGAATTCACGGTTTCTATTTGAGTTGATGACTATGTTCCATTCTGACCTCCATTCCAAGGCTCTTAATTAAAAAATGGGCAAATTCAATATGCAGTACAAAATATGAACAGAAGAGACCAATCGTGTAGTTCTGTTAAGTGAAATAAATAGTTGCAAAGGTTGTTATTGAGCAGCCTGAAATGATGGCTTTTCCTAATGAGCGAGGCTCTTAAACACGAAAGAAATAATTGTCTTGTGGATGTACAGCTTCCAGCCCTAATTCCAATCAGCAGTACAAGGCAGGTGGTCCTGCCACCAGGCCCTACTTCACTCATTAAATGCAGTAGGCTGATGAAGCTGGCCTGTCTCACAGGCATGGACATACTGTGTGGTCTTGGCAAGGTATTCCTGCTCCTGACTGAGCATTCTATTTTTGAAACAGGTGTTTAGAGGATAAATACATAGGCTGTGGTGTTCACACAGAAACTTTCAAGCTCCTCATCTAAAATGCCAGTCTTAATTGATTAGAAAGAGGAAGCTACCTTAGAAAGAAAATTCTGCCTTGGATGTTTATTAAACGCATTCTTGGTAGAGATGAGGAATGCCATGCAATAAAACATGTATTGATATGGCAGGCCAGATCTGGGCAACATGTTCAGAAACTTAGTGAGTGTACTGTGTTCTTTAGGCTGACATGGCATTTCTTTAGGATGGCCACCGCTGAAGGGGGAGGAGATATTCTTGGTTGTGGAATGCAAGGTGAACACTGAGGACAGGGAAGGAAAGAGGAGGTCAAGATTGTTGATACTGCAGGGTGTTTTTTCTACTACAGTCACTCTGAAGCTTTTCACAATAGCTTCAGTGACATATCTATCGGAACAACCCTTTTCTGTGAATTAGGAATAATTTAGCCAGGAAGGAGGTCCTCCTACAGATGTTTTTGCATTGCTCAGTCATCCTCTGTACGTCGCATTGAAAAGTAGAACAAGTCAAGGAATACAAAACCTCAACTATTATGAACTCCTTTATTTTTTTTAATGTTGTTTTGAGAGGATGAATACTGATGAGCATCTCAAACAGAAGCTTGCTAGTATAAATTAAGATCACATGAGGTCTAAAAAGCTCTTCAGAAAATGAGCTTGCCGATAAGCTAGTGGAAGATCTGTCTGAGCAATAAAGTGTTGTGCAGTGAAGAGATCGACACAAGTTTCAAGTGAAACCAGAAGCAAGCCATTCATCATAGCTTAGATTCTGTGAGGAGCAATTTGTTCTATTAACAAGTCTTCAATTCACAGTGTTAGCCTGCCACTTACATTTATCTCCTGTGAGTTTTCTGCGTAGCTATAATCACGTCCACAGTACACAGTAGTACACAGGTGGTATTTGAGAATTTTGTTGGAGCCTTCCCATCTGGGAGGAGATGGACTGATGCCTATGCAATTTTATAGCAAAGGTTTCTGAAGATGAATCAGCAGCATTTGTCACATAAATTGGTCCAAAATCTCACACTACAGAAGTACACAATATCTTGCCATTTCAACAAAAGAAAACATTATGCTGGAGTATGTTAAAGAAAAATGGACAATCTTGCATAAAATACCATCACTATGTGTTTTGGCAGACATTTGTAAGACCTAGGTTACACCGTCAATTCTGATTCCCACACCTTGAGGGAAGTGGGCCAGTTACTACCCTAATGGCAGCAAAAAGACTCATTGGGGTCAAGAAAATACAGGTTATGAGGAAATACTGAAAAAGCTGAATTTTGTTGACTGAGGAAAAGACTGAAGGAAGGTGTAAACCTTCAAATAAGTGCAAAATGTTGCTGGGGGAGATGAAAGCAATGACCTATTCTTTCCCTATATGCATGGGGTAAAGAAGTCATGAGCTAGAACTGCAGCCAAGGACGTCTGGGCTAGCATTAAGTTAAATTTTCCAAGGATTAGGCTAATTAAACATGGAATTAGGTTTTCTACAGAGCTGGTACAATTTCCAGTAAAACCAGTGGGAGAAGAGGCTATGTTTCCATCAGTGGGAATGACTTGAATGCATGTGGCCTGCCCCAGGGCAAGAGCTGTGCAGGGACACCTTCCAAGGCTGTGTGTTATTCCTCTTGCAGTTTTCAGTACCCTCAGCAAGATCGTGGTCTCTGTCTTAGGCCAAGCTTAAAGGATGTTTATGGTAACTATAACAACTACAAGCAGAAGAAAGCATTACGTTTTTACCTTGTGTTGAACAATACATCCCCATGTATGAGGTGCTTAGTACTTTTTTTTTTTTTCCCTCCAAGGTGTTCCCTTGTTCAAACCTTTCTTCCTGTTGACCTGAGTTACATGCCAAGTTAAGCAAAATCTCTGGCAAGTGTTTCTGAATGATTGAAATAACTTGACAAGCTTCGTAAAGGACACTATCTATATTAAGAAAAATAAATGGAGCTGAAGGAAAAAAATCACTGTGTTGTGGTGCCTTAGAACATCAGGAGGGTCTGTTTGCTTGTTGTTCTGAAATTCAAATAGTTGTCATGGAGAAAAATACTTTGAGCTTATAGCCTAGTTTAATTTTCATTTTCATACTTTTTGTGACAGAACACATTTTTTTCTGTTACTGTCAGTAAATTGTACTGCTGGGTTGCATTTCCCAGCCTGTTGCGGCTATGCAAATGTGGGAAAACCTTCATGTTCAACAGCTAACTAAATTTTCTTATTGTGACAAGGCACTTGAGGACCTAGTCAGAGCCTCAATATCAAGTGAAATAACCGGTGCTTAAAACTTCAATGGCTCGGAGTGAGACTATTCAGCCTGCATCATGGTGTATTTGGGAGCTCAGTAGCTGCTCTGAATTCAATGTGTGGGAACTGGGAAACTGGGTCCCATGCTTGAGTCTAGATGAGGAAGGCTTGGGTATCCTTTGTCTGAAAGTAGATGGCTGCAGAATTAGCTGCCTGTGCCGAGGTGTGTGCAGCAGTCCTCGCGGCGTGCAGAGGCTTTCTGATTTCCTGACAGCACTGTCTTGGCGTTGCAGTGGTCCTAACTTAACTAATAAAATCAGGTTCTCAAAACCAAGAAGTTTAGCCAAGAAAGTAACATCTATCCCTTACTTGTTATTACCTTAGGACAAAATTCTCATGCACCTTTATCTCTAAATAGGTACTTGAGGTACAAAAATTAGACCAAAACTTAAGTTTTATCAAATGTAAAAGTTTTCATTTTGTAAAGCTGGGAAGTGGGAAACTATTGAGGTAAAAGCTGTCAATTTTCTTCTCTTCTAAAGACGCTTTCTTTGCTGTTGTAGTAACTTATTTTCCGGTATCAGTTTTGATTATGCATGAGATGTGTCTGTGGCTCCAGGCCAAACAAAGAAAAGCTGCTTTTTAGCACTGAAAGAAAAAGGCAATGGCATTGCTTTATGTAATATTATCTCTTAACTTTTCCGAATTAAATTTGATGCAACTTTACTCCAAATTCTAACATAAGCTTTTCAGGGATAGCTGAATTGTGCTGAAAGGGTAATTACAGTAATCCAGCAGAATTAAAAAAAAAACAAAAAACAAACAAAAAAAAAAACCCAAAACCTTTAAATTTAGTGCTTGAGTATCTCTGCACCACTGAGTCATTTGAAATTCCTGAACAGATATTCTTGGGTTTAGAACAGATCTGAAATGTGTACTGGTAGCAACAATATTTTGGTGAAATAAATTATGATGAATAGTTGACTAACATAGTGAATAAATTTATTTACTGCCTTAAACCTTCAGCAAGAAAGAAGCAAAGAGACTGGCTTTAAGGCCACAAGTCAAACCAGATCTCTTTGCTGTGACATGTTTGTCACATCTCTCTAACCTAAGTTTCTGCATTTTTTCCACCAACAAGAAAGCAGTCCCTGTGCTCTGTTTAAACCGTTTAAGAAAATGGTTTGGGCCTCATTTGCTCTGACTGTTTGCTAGATATGGCTGTTTCGTGTTCTACATGTTTCTTCAGATTTTAGCTGTACGAGTTCAAATTTTATATATTGGTTTGATTTGACAAAATTTCACAGGCAAAATTTCGGTAACATAGCAAAGTTGCTTTTAATAGTAGCACAGACAAGAGTATCATTGTCAGCAAGTCCAAGGGAATACTATGAAAACACAGCTTCTGATTGTGCTTGCTTGAGGCAAGGGGGACCACTGGATACAATTAAGGCTTGTGGGGCTGTACGGAAGGACAAAGAAATGTATGGATGGATTATGTGGATACTAAAAAGTAGCACAGCATGCTTCTTGGAGTAGGTACAAGACTTTCAGTGTCCATAAGGCAGTCTGCATTACACTNACAGGTATTGCATCCCATGGGAGCCGTGCCCAGGCTCTAGGGGGAGCTGGCTGGGGCAGGGGGCTGGAAGTGGCGGCTCGGAGCGGGCTGGAGCTGCCTGGGTCCCGTGGGTGAGCGGTGGGACCGTAATCACGGTTGTACATTCCTCTGCTGGTGTTACTGTCATTGCTTTTCTCTTTCCTTTGCGGTTGCATTGAACTGCCTTTATCTGAACGTACAAGTTTTGCCTTTTTCTTCTGATTTTCCCCCACGGCTGTGGGGATTGAGCAAATGGCCACGTGGTTCCTTGTTGTCAGCTGAGGCCAAACCATGACACTCACCTTGAATGAATACGTGGATGTCGCTTACCAAGATTCTCTGCTACATCATTAGCAATCAGAATAGGAGAAAGCTGAGCTTTATTTGTAGCATCATCCTATGAAACTACTTAAAGACCTGTTCAGTAATTAAACACTTAAAATTTCATATCATAGTTTGGGCTATGTCAGAGATGGAGACTTTCTTTACAGAAGCTTTTCCATTGGAGTGCAGAAGAATAAGTATGTCTAAAAGAAAACAGAGAGGACTGTTCTGGGAAGCATTCAGGAAAAAATCTGAAAGGCCTTTATTTGGAGGGAAAGAAATAAAGGAGTGCACTGCTTTCCTGTCACTTACAGACATTAATTCATTATGTTCTGTCCTGCAGAATTTTATCCTGATTTAATGCAATAGGCTGTGGAGGCTGCTGATGGTTTTTAAGTGGAAAAGCATATTTATGGATGACTGAGTGGAATCTAAGTGACTACTAAGAAAATCTATGGTTTTTTATATTTATTCTGTGCATTGAAGTTGAAATGTGAAAAATAAAGAGAAAACCAGTTCTTTTGTGACTTGAGACTGCTGTAATCTAAACTGTTTGAATGTTTAACTGAACTATTGACAGAATTAGAAAATATGATAACAAAATACTAATTAGATAAGCTTACATTTTCCACATACAGCAGAAAAATCACACATATATTGCCCCTATCATCAGATCATTAAGATATGTAGAGCCTCTTCAGACATGTAAATACATAGCTCCTTAGGCACGACAGTTGAAAAATGATCTTCTGTTAACTCTTCCAAACATGTGTAAAACTAGCTAGCCCCTAGTATAACAAATCACTTATGGTGATAAGGCTTTTCTGCAAAACAGTGGTGGAGATCAACATGAATGTACTCTGATCTTTTCATATATTGACTGTTCAATTTAGTACTTTCCATTACAGTAGGAGATAATAAGCAAGTGAAGTTAAGAAAATTACTATATTTCCATGCTTATGTCTAGTGATTTTTCATGGTGACAGAGGTCCTTTCTTTTTAGGTACTGGCCTAAGCTGCTATGACTACATTGAACAAATCCAATATCAATAATAATTGAAGGATTCATAAAAACATTTCCTATAGAGACCAGTGAGACAGAGCAGAGATATTTTTTCATCATGCTTCGTGCTGTTTAAAGACCAGTAGATTCACATAAATTTGTCTTTTAAAGACATTATTAGTAACTAATAAGAAGTTAGTGGTAACCTTGAAACTAGAAGATTTAATATCAAGTTAAAACTTGCATATACACTTTTTCTTTAATTTTTTTTTTTTTTTCCAAGAGAACAGGTTGGATGAGGCACCTGTCCTGTTTTCTTTNTTTTAGTGTTTGGGTTTTTTTTTTTGATTGGTTTACCTTCTACTGGACTTCCAAAACAGCAATTCTGCTTTTTTGGGTCTATACAGGCTATTAGTTTAACAGGACAGGAAAAACAGATGGCGCCTTCCTGCAGTATATGCTTCTATCAGAGGATGAGTAAAATGTCTATTTTAGAGTGTTTCTTTCTACAGCAGTAATAGATAGTGTATGTTGAAATAACGTATAATAAAAGATTCAAGTAAATCATGAGGAGAGTGAACTAGATTAGATGTTTGGAAACCATTAAAGTTTACGAGCAGAAAGTAGGTCAAAATGACTGCATAAACTGAACTTCCTTCTCCTTCATCAGACACTTGTAGCAGAACCCTGATATGAAATGAAACATGGAAATCAGTTATTTCTGTATGAGTGAATTTGTGATAACAAATGTGCTGCTTTAAATGCTAGCCAAATCAACTTTGAGAGTTTAAGCTTTTTTTTTTTTCTTAAATCTGATTCTAACCCAAAGTGTGGATTCATCCTTGCATGGTTTAAGAGTGCCTTTCCACATGCCCCTGTGGTGTTTTCCTAGTTGCTCATCAGTGAGGGAATGAATTTTTATGAACTTCATACAAATATATATATTTTTAAGATTGTTTAGCTTTCACCCAATATAATCTAGTAGCTTGGCAGTTCTCCCCTCTTTAACTAGAAGTGTGCCTACTAAAGGCTGCCTAAAATCAACATTTAGGTTGAGCTCTGCTTATTTGGAATTTAATATTTTGTGTGTATGGCTATAATTTATTTCTTTCTTTTTTCTTGGGTTTGAGCATGGTGACAAAAACTTGTTCCCAAATAAATCAAAGAACTTCATTACAGTTTATATCATAAAACATGTGGCCATATTAAAAAGAATTAAGCCGAACAAAATAATTTTCAAAAATACTACTTCCATAGGATTTAAAAAAATGTTTGAAGTTCTAACAGGAGCTAACAAAAAATACAGAATCTAAACACCATTGTAAAATGCATACCGCTTCCTATGTTCAGCTCATTTATTACTTATGTAGACATGTTCAAATTCAGGAACACTGGAAAAGAGCATAAATTGCTATATTTTTCAGAAGAGGAATAGCAAGGGGAACTCATCTAGTTAATGGCAGTGGAAGAAAGAGTATCTGAAACATGTGGTAGTCAATCTCTGAAAGCAGTTACTAATATGTAGAAATGATACAGAAAATACTTAAAGTTGAAAAAAAAGTGAAAAAGAAATGAGGACGAGGGGGAATGGCTTTAAACTGGAAGAGGGGAGGTTTAGGTTGAACATTAGGAAGAAGTTTTTCTTTTTAAGGGTGGTGAGGCACTGGAACAGGTTGCTCAGAGAGGTTGTTGAGGCCCCATCCCTGGAGGCGTTCAAGGCCAGGCTGGACGTGGCCTTGGGCAACCTGGTCTAGTGGGAGGTGTCCCTGCCTATGGCAGGGGGTTGGAACTCGATGATCTTCAAGGTCCTTTCCAACCTAAACCATTCTATGATTCTGTGATTCTATGATTCCTCATATTCTTGTAGTGATGACTGTCCTATGAGAATAACATACGTTGTTTTGGTCAGTGAGCTACTACAAAGACAGGAAAAATAACTTGAATAGAACAGAGTATCTTATCTGACATAAGATAAAATGTGTCTTTGCTTTTAGTGTGTAGCACTGGTATTTACATAAATAACAAAACTGTTGCTTGCTCTGGTTGAAACAGACATCTCCTGTGTCAAATATTTGTTGAATTTCTCAATTTTATATGTAATTTAATTTCAGGTAAATCTTTGCAAACTATTTTTTTTATTACAGTAAAAATTGTGTGGGTTTTATGATTTCAATACTGTTTTGAGAGCCTGGGACTGTATTTTCAACATTGGGGAGCTCTTGTATCATGGGAATACAAATTTTTATATTTAAAAAAACCCTTTATCAAGTATTTCCCTTCTCGACAGTCGAGCAGGTATTGGTAATCCAAGTTTGAGGAAAAGGCTGAGGTACTTAATGCCTTCTTTGCGTCAGTCTTTAGCAGTAGGACCAGTTGTTCCCTGAATACCCAGACCCCTGAGCTAGAAGACAGGGGCGGAGAGCAGAATGAACACCCCATAACCAAGGGGAAATGGTGAGTGACCTGCTACAGCACTTAGACACGCACAAGTCTATGGGGCTGGATGGGATCCACCCAAAGGTACTGACGGAGCTGGCAGAAGTTCTCACCAAGTCACTTTCCATCATTTATCAACAGTCCTGGCTAACTGGGGAAGTCCCAGTTTACTGCAGGTTAGCAAACGTGACACCCATCTACAAGAAGGGTTGCAAGCAGGATCTGGGGAACTACAGGCCTGTCAGTCTGACCTCAGTGTCAGGGAAGGTTATGGAGCAGATCATCCAGAATGTCATTATGCAGCACATGCAGGACAACCAGGTTATCAGGCCCAGTCAGAATGGGTTCAAGAAAGGCAGGTCCTGCTTGACAAACCTCATTTCCCTCTTTGACAAGGTGACCTGCTTAGTGGATGAGGGAAAGGCTGTGGATGTTATTTACCTGGACTTTAGTAAAGCCTTTGACATTGTTTCCCGCAGCATTCTCCTGGAGAAACTGGCTGCTCATGGCTTGGATGGATGTACGCTTCACTGGGTAAAAAAACTGGCTGTAGCACCAGGCCAAGAGAGTGGTGGCGAATGGAGTGAAATCCAGTTGGTGGTCAGTCACAAGTGGTATTTGCCAGGGCTCAGTACTGGGGCCGGTTCTGTGTAACATCTTTATCAATGATCTGGATGAGGGGATGGAGTGTACCCTCAGTAAGTTTGCAGATGACACCAAGTTGGGTGGGAGCGTTGACCTGCTTGAGCGTACAAAGGCTCTCCAGGAGGATCTGGACAGGATGGATTGATGGGCTGAGGCTAATGGTATGAGGTTCAACAAGGCCAAGTGTCAGGTCCTGCATTTGCATCGCAACAACCCCATGAAGTGCTACAGGCCTGGGGAAGAGTGGCTGGAAAGCTGCCTGGCAGAAAAGGACCTGGGGGTGTTGGTTGACAGCCAGCTGAATATGAGCCAGCAGTGTGCCCAGGTGGCCAAGAAGGCCAAGAGCATCCTGGCCTGTGTCAGAATAGTGTGGTGAGCAGGACCAGGGAAGTGATAGTCCCGCTGTACTTGACAGTGGTGAGGCCGTACATTGAACACGGTGTTCAATTTTGGGCCCCTCACTACAAGAAAGACATAGAGGTGCTGGAGCATGTTCAGAGAAGGGCAATGAAGCTAGTGAAGGGTCTAGAGCACAAGTCTTATGAGGAGTGGCTGAGGGAACTGGGGTTGTTTAGCCTGGAGAAAAGGAGGATCAGGGGAATCCTTATCGCTGTCTACAACTACCTGAAAGGAGGTTATAGCGAGGTGGGGGTTGGTCTCTTCTCTCTAGTAACAAGTGATAGTACAAGAACAAATGTCCTCAAGTTGCATCAGGGGAACTTTAGGATGTATATTAGGAAAAATTTCTTCACATAAAGGGTTATCAAGCATTGGAACAAGCTGTCCAGGGAAGTGGTGGAGTCGCCAACCTTGAAGGTATTTAAAAGATGGTTAGACATGGTGCTTAGGTACATGGCTCAGTGGTGGTTTTAGCAGTGTTAGGTTAACAATTGGACCCTATGATCTTAAAGGTTCCTTCCAATCTAGATAATTCTATTACTTTTGCACAAAGATGGAATTCCATGGAATTCTAGTTTTTGAGAGGACTTTTTAGTTGACTTCCTTCTTGTAAATCTCATACAAAATTCAATAGAATCAATAAAAACAATGCTAAAGGAGTAATTGAGAATGAAACACAGTGATAAGCATACAGCTAGTCTTAAAACAGACCACAGGTGGACTTAAACCATGAAGTACAAATAACCTCATTATTCATTGGAATTTATCTTGATTAACACCTGTCTTTCTGAGGACAGAATCTGAGTAACAGCACTTAATTGTAAATCTTGTGTTAAACTATGGTTTTGGCTTCCTGGAACCAGATATATCAATAATGTCAATGCGAAGTTGCTTTCTGCTCAGAATTCCTTTAAATTTAATTAGTTATACAAATTTTACATGTTTGAAATGATGGGCATCGAGTGGGAGTATATCAGATCTGGCTTAGAAAATATAAAACCTCAGTTACTCACATGAAACAACCTTATTAGTGATAAATGAGCTAGCTGTGATTCAAGGCTTTTTCTCCTGATACCCTGACAAAGCTACCTTCCTGCTACCTTCTTTCTCTGTCAAGTAGATACTGCTTTTGCAGATCACAATACCCTTTCAAGGGCATTTAAATTTACTAGCCCACCCCTGCTTTAGACTTCTGGATTTGTCAGCATGTTCTGTGTTGCGTTGGATCTTAATTTTAATGGTGGGAGGGAGGGAACTGGGTGCATGCCCCCCTCACCTGAGTGTGGTGACTATAGGTTTTGCTCAAGGTACTGACCAGTCCTCCTTTGCTCACAGTAGGAGCAACTACCTGTGGGGTTATCCTGAGTGCTGTTGAAAGGTAATGATAGCTGAAGGAGTTGCAAAAATACTCATGTTTCATTTGATGATGCTTCAAGATGCAGTTCATCTCCTGGTCTCTCCTGAGCAGAGGAGGAACAAGGGCAAGAGGCTGCTATCCATGCAACTGCTATCTTGTGTAAAGATTCATCTGTTTTAACTGATATTACTACATTTGAGCCCTGAATGTGACTTAAAGAAACTTTGTTCCTGACCACATCCATCTTTTTGAGACATTCAAGGCATTCACTTTTTTGAAGGAGCTGGTATAATGCGAAAGAGTGAGCTGAATTCAGCAAACACAAGCCTATACCTCAAATTACTGGTAGGTGTTCTGCAAAGGTAAACAAAGAATGTATGGACATTTTGGTGAGGAACAGGACAAAACTACTCCAAGCTTTGATCCAAATTAAGTTTATAACTTCTAGTTGAAGCATTCATACAATACGTATTGCTTTCCAATATCCTAATATCCTAAATATTTCCAGTTTCAGTAAAAGCACTTTTCAAGACCATTGTATCATACTGCAGAAAAAAGATAATGTAAGTGCTTGCTTACAATGGTTGCTATAGTCACATCTTAACTCACTGCTTTGAGATACTGTATGTATGACAATTAAAACATAGTGTCTAACATTAGTTTTACATTTCTACTATGATATTGTTTGCTACTTTAATCTCCTAAATTATTATTCCTTTTTTATTGTTGCAGGTTTGGTATGCTCTTTGCCTAACTTTTGAACATATTCCTTAAGCTGCTGGAGAGTAGTTGCTGTTTGTCTCAGAACAGTCTTTTTTTATGTTGCAGTTCACAAATAATTAAATCTGTTTCTAATGACCAGAGATACAGTATTGTTTAAATATCTTCAAATAGCCTCTTAAAATCAACATGCTGAATATTTCCAAACCAGGTGGATTTCTATGATAATGTGGGCATATGTAGCTTAACGTGAAATGAGAGAGGTTTGCACTCGTCCCTTATTTACATTGATAAAGGAGTCTCAAATTTCCCAGAAATTCATTTGTTTGGCTAAAAAATACCAAGTCAGCTGTATGAAAACTCAGTTCAGGTTTCAAAGCACAAAAATAACAAGTTGTACACTCTTGAAACCATCTTTCTAGACTAGCCTTAACTGAAACAATTTAAAAACATGCTGTGCACAGAAGGCTGCCTATGCTCAGGCTTGCTAGGATAAATCTGTTAAGATGAACTAAACTGAATGGATGCCCTTCAAGAAAGGTTGATTTTTGGATACTACACTTTTAACTGTAGCAGTGGATGCAGAAATCTTTGGATGTGTGAGGGTGCTTCAGCATTAGTATATGCTTTAATTAAGAGAATATAGTGTCATTAAGTAAGCAGGTGGATGAGACAATGCTTAAATCCAGGATGTTTCACTGCATTCACTACTTTCCCTGTTTTTTTCAGTGGAATTTAACACCTTTCCAGTTACTTTCTCCATCATATATTTCTTAGTTACTTAATTTTAAAGGCGTGTGAGTTTACATTAGGCAGGCCGAACATGTCAATCAACTGGGTATAACTGGAGGACCTCAGTAAAAATGATACTGAAAAATAACTTGAGCTTGTTTTATTTCACCCTTAAGACTTCTATAAAAGCTCTTTGCAGTTTTGGGTAACATTAGCCATTACCATACCTCATGCTGAAGACTGTAATTGATCTAATAGCACTTCTTTGTTGATGTTCTTATGAGATTCTAGCTGAGCATATACCACTTCTTCACAGAAGAGAATATCTTAGCATTCTGCTTTCTTTTTTTTTTTTTTGACTTTTAGTGCATGTTGAGGCTGGAACAATGATTTAAGATCTCAGATGCAGTAAGCATTGACATTCATGCAGTTAGGTAAGTAAATGATACGGTAAAGTGTGTGCACAGTTGGGTTCAGAGCTTAATGCCCGGGCTATTATGCCAGTAATGAGTGTCTGAAGTAACATAACATAAAGACTTGAAATACAGTATTGCTTTGTAGTAAGAATTCAGGAGGCTGCTNTCCAGGAGTGTTGTCAGTCTTTCCTAAGTTTCAGAAAGCATCTAATGCTAAAGAATATAATCACAAGTAGCATTCACCTAAATAATGTCTTGCATGTTGATAGGACTTTTGTGCCATGTTTATAGGCAGGGAGCTAGAAGATTAAGTTATATAAGTTTTCATTTCAAGGTCTGACTGGTTTGTTTGTATATTATTGTCAAGAATTATGAGTAATGCATCTCTTAAGCCAGAGCAATTGGAATGAGATTTCAGCAGCTTAAATCCTGTAAATTGTAGCTGAATAAAATACAATATCAAGCTGAAGTGCTGCATCAGAGAAGGGCTGAATAGCCAAGAGGAGAGCAAAAGCTCTGAGTCAGGGAGGTAAGCAAAATAACTGATGAGTATAGGTGATGAGTAGAAGAGCATGAAAAAACTTGGAACACAATTTTCTGCTTAACAAATAGTTATCTACTTGCTAATCAGCAAGCAGTAACTTAGTCTCTTGTAAAATCTTGCAGGACTCATTTACAGACAAAATGGTTAACAATTTTAGGGTTAACACGCAACTTGAAACAAAAACGACCAACCTTTCTTGACGTACCTTTAATACAGCAGGAAGAGGTGTTTGTGCCACTGTTGTGATGATGGCAAAAAGATGGCAGTAGTGAGGAAGGAACTTATTAAAAAACAGTATAAGGTTTGGGAGGTGGAATGATGTTGAAAGAGTGGGAAGACATTTTTAGCAGCTCCTCCTCAGTGTAACTTGGGAACAATGAGGACAGGGATGAATTTACAATAACAGTCAAGACGTGTCTGTGACAGGGGCAGAGGACTTGCCCATGCGAACCAGGAGAGGTCTGGATCTTAGTGTTTCCCGCCCGTATGTGGTACAGTTTCTAGGAAACAAGATGACGTTAGGGTAAGGAGCTAGCCAGAGACACAAGGGGAATGACCACACTGGCTATTTTGAGACTTGTCATTTCAATAAAGACAACTTCATCCAGGACCTTTCTCAAGTTCAAGCGGTCACAGAGTTCAGTCCAGTCTGTCATTCTTCTCTGAAACAGTCCCCTGATAACTGCAAGTCCTTCAAAAATCTGAACTCTCTCTCTCAATTGCACTAAAAACATGCAAATATAGTTTTGATGTATAAACACGATTCTCTCGATTCTGAGAGCTCTTGGACTGGGGAAAAAATTTAATATATTGGGTTTTATATGTCCAAGGAAAATTTGGACTTGAATGGCAGGGTCTTTCAAAGGGTCAGTCTGAATTGAGAAATCTTGCCTTCCCTTAATTCCTACCCTGTCATATAGGGGTAGTAGTTAATTTCATGAAGTCGTTTTTTCTAAGCTGTGTAAGTAGTTGGATCAAAAAAATCTTTATTCAACATACTTGTGAAATATCTAGAGCAGAGTAGTCCCATCCCCTCAGGATTGTCTCGATACTAACTACGGATAATGATGAAAGTCTTTACTGGATAACGGCTCTTTATATAACTCTAAGTTATATCAAGCATCTGTATTTCAGTATTAAAAAAGATATTTTTAAGCTTTTGGGGGGATAAAACAATGTGATTACTGTTTTGAAATATTATGAAAGAGATTTAGTAAACCTTTTGATCCTTTTTAAAAAAAGTCATGAAAGAAACACACAGCAGGCTTTTCTCCTTCAGAAAGTTTTTTCCTTCCTTAAAACACTGCCTATTCATTTATGTAGCCTGTATTTAGTTATTGCTGTCAATATAGTATTCTGAATAATATAATTTAATTTCAGCTTCTTCAGAAGCTGAAAGAGTTCAACTGTAAGACCTTCAGACATCTAAGAAATATGCTGTAAAGAGCTGCAGCATGACCTTTTGTTTTGTTTTCTACTGCATAGATATTTTGCCTTGGTAAAAGCACGTATGTTTCTGAAAGCAGACACTTTCTTCTGTTTGCTCTTGATATTTTCAGATACAGCGTGTAAGTAATACTTTTACATTCAGTATTCAATTAATATCCTTTTATTTGTCTATTTCAAGATTGTTCTGGTGGCTGTGTGCTCCTCATCACTGAACCGATCCACTGTGACTCCTTTTCTTTATTGCTTAATAGGGATTTTCATGCATTCTAAGCTTTCCATGTATCAGAATGAGGAAGTTACCGTACAGTATTGCATTTCACATAACAATAAATGCTAGTAGAAAACAGACTAAGATATCAGTTACCTGACAAAGCAATTGCATAAAGCTTTACAAAAAATGAAACCATTAAATTTGCTGTCTGGTTCCTTCTCTAAATTAAGTCCTTGCAGGTTTCAGATGCAGTGTCCAGTAAGTCATGGTGTAAGAAGCCTTGAAAACACTTGGCAACACCTGATGGTGGACCAGGGAAAAACTTAATAGTGTGTTTGGGGTGCAAATACTGGTTTTTGCCTAATGACAGCTGAAGGAGAGTGATAGTACCCTGACCATTCCCCACTGGCCAGTCTGACTGATGCGTTAATGAAAAAATAATTATTCCTATAAAAAGCCCACTTAAAGTGCCTGTATTGCTTGTCAAGCCTCAAGGAACAGTGATGTTGCCTTGCCTAAACTTTCCAGTCCTGAACCACCTTTAAGAGAAGACAAGTCACCTATTCATAAGGGAAAGGATTATGAAGATGAGTGGTGTAATATTATTTTTATTTTTTATTTTTATAATTTTTAATCACAAGATGTTTGTCCTGAGTAATAATCTGAAGGGATGTTAGTTTCTATTGAAGTTAGCCTGAGCCAGATTTACATGCACCAAGAAACTGGGCAAGGACCTCTTTGAAGTGTGCATTTAGCATGCTTTTTAACACTAAGGGAAATTTCTGTGAACTGGAGAAAAGAAGTTTCTTTTCAGTTCTTAAAACATTAGTAAGGCATTGGATAGAAAGTGATATAGGAAAAATCTGTAAATAACTTTTTCAAGAAATAGAATTATTCTAGTCAGCACACTTAATGGAAAGTAAATCTTGTCAGCCGGATCATTGTTACATAGTTGTAAGTGCTCATAAGACAAGACTTAGCTCATATGACTTTTCAATAAAAGGTAGAATATGCTATTGAAACAGTCCAAGCTAAGTAACTAACTATGTTTGCATGAGGGAATGCAGAAATGATTTTTAAGGATGGACTCCTCCAGTACATGGTTTTATAGTAAATCTTGAATTCATGGGCTCTTGAATGCTTCTGCTTGAACATGTTTTGTCTTGGATTATTTCATGATAGACAAGCTTGTAAACACTAGGCAAAGCTGGGAGAGCAATAAATAATGGTGCAGAGCTGTTGGTGGGATCTATCTAGAGAAGTTGCTGCAGAGCATCCATGTGAATGTGGGTTTGTTTTCTTATAGAAGCTCCACTTATAGTTAAAAACTAGGCAGTAATTGGAAGTGGCACTACCCAAACCTGCACCGGTTGTCTCAGACTTCTGATAGGACTAGCTCCCTGTTTTGTGCCTCTGCTGAAAGGAAAGGGCAATTCTCAGTTTTATGACCTCGGGGGTATGAAACGGTCAATTGTGTTAGCTGTACAGGTTAGATATCAGGAGCCTGGGGAAAAAAACCCAAAGACCTGCAAGACATTGGAGAAAAAAAAAAGAATAAAAGTATGGCATGTCTTTTACTGAGGCTGAGATCTATTATTTGAAAGGATTAGAGATGACCTTGTTCTAATCTAAATATTTTTGAGGGGAAGAGTCTTCTGACAGTAGGCTGCTTTTTTTAATATAAAAGAAAGTGATGAGATTCTGCAGTTGAAAGGAGAATATAGACAAATTGAGTCTAGAAATGAGAAAGGTATGTAACAGTGAAAGTAGCTAACCATTGAAATGTTTTAGCTATGAATATGCTCGCTTTAACCTCATTGGACCTTTGAAAAATTGTTTATTTTGAACCTCTCTCGGCTGCAGGGTTGACTTACAGACTTCAGGCAAAAATATTGAAGTCACTTGGTTTGTCATACCAAAGAGGTCAGACCTGGAGTTTTGCAATGTTATGGCTTTTAGAATATAGGAATTTGAGTTACAATATATGGTTAGATTGCTTGACCCAGCTCACAGCTTGTGTGCATCCCAATTATTTTTTCAATACTCATCATTCAGATGAGAAAAATTGACTTCAGCTGCTGCTCACCTGTATAAGCACGCTAAGCTTCTTCACAGTCAAGTGTTCAAGGCTTTTGAGATTGTTATGGTTCAGAAAACTGCAAAGGCTGTTAAGTTATTCAAATGAAAGGGCTTAAAGAAGTATTGCAATTAGTACCATTAAGCAATAAAATATGTGTAATGTTAAATGAGTCTGCTAAACATTTGTTTAAAGCTGTTTAGGTAAAGCAAAATTCTATCATGGCTAATGATACTTCATGTTAGTATATTTAAATAACTTTACAGAGCCAAGTAGTGCTGGAAAATGACATGTTGATCACAGAATTTCGTATTGTCATGTTTCTTTGATGTATAGCATGAATGAAAAATGGTAGCTTGAACAGTGCACATGAAAAATGTTACTGACACAAGGTTAAAACAGAATTAAACCTATTTAAGTCTGCTTACGGCCTCTCATACAATACCTTGTCTGCAACATTGCTAAACTATGGCAGTGTGTTATGCCTGTATATTTTGCAAAACTTTCATACCCCCTGGCTTACATTTTCCATAAAAATCTTTATAGAAGCTTGAGTACTCAAGCTGGATTCAGTTTATTTTTAATTCTGGAATTAAGACTAAAACTGATGTAAAAGACTGATTCTTAGTCTGCAAATTGGAACTAACTATTAAAATTACATTAAATAACTGATAACACAAACCTATGGAAACTAGGTATGCAGACAATTCAAATTTTCAGCCTTTGTTTCCTTCCCTTGAGAGTATTTTTTTAATCAGGCAGTAGTTGCTGTTTAGGTGTGGAAGAAGTCTATAATAATAAACAATCTAGTGTAACTTCAGCTTTGATACTAGCTTAACAATGTGCATGCCCATGAGGCTGACTTAAAATCAGTTTAACTTTTTTCAGTATAAGTAAGAAAGCTGTACATCTCACAGCAAGCAGAGTAATGAATGGCGCTCAGTCAAAAGGTCCAACGTGAGACGTGGTGAAAAATCTTAATGCTAGATGAAATGGTGTATTTAGTGTGGACTGTAAATGGTTACTTCTTGGTAAGTTGGGTGGAATCTGAGCAGCCGTTTTTCTCCAGAACGATGGCAAATAAGATTCAGTGTTGACAGAATCAGTGTATGAGAACAAATTAATTTTTTTTTATTTTTCTTTTTTCTTCCTAAAAAGAAAGTGCGCTATGTCTTGGTCAACCAAGTCTGGGTTTTAAACTCAGTTAAGTTCTTAGAACGTGTGTGGTGGAGAAGTCCCTCTCTAGGACTGGTAATCATGCAAATTAGACTTTGTATTCCCCTCGCATTCTTAAAAGCATTATGAGGTAGAAAGTTCTTCACTACTGAACACTCCCCAGGAGATCTGGAGAGAAGGGATTTGAAGACACCTCCCACCCTCCCATCCCCCTTCCCCCCCAAAAAAATCCAAAGCAAACAAAAACCTAAAAACCCCAGAAACACAAGTATACCAAATCAGGCCTAAAATGCTAATTCCTTAAAGTTTCTCAAATTTTGCTCTGTTTCTTAAAGTTTGCTAGAATGTAAACTTTAAAAAATTACATGGACACTGGTTAATCTTAATCTCATATGCTTTAATTCTTGATAGATGTTTTCTGATGGCAATTTTTTTATTACTAAACTTAGCTTGGTTTCTCACTGAAAATACTGAACCCAACTTCAGCTGAATAACCAAAGCAGCTTGGTAAAGGGAAACTTATGAGCTTTTTGACTGGTGGTTAATTCTGTTAGCCACATTTTAGTAAAGATTTCTGATTAACAGTTTTAAATTTTTAGGTCAACTATCATTTGTTCTAAATTATGTATATATTATGTAATTACCACTATAAAATTCTTCCAAAGAAGGCTGAAGATGATAGTGGTAGAAATTTGAATCCTAATGGAAAGGTCTTAGAAAGGAAGTTGACGTGCCTAGTAAGAAGCTTAAAGAGAATGGCTTTCCATAATATAGTACCTTTTTGTCAGTACCGAGTGCTCATTTGAATTTCTGGCTTCTACAGTGCATTGGCTTAATATGCTGACAATTATTAATGAAGAATGACAACACAAATGAAAAAATGTAAATGGGATCTTATTTTTGTTTGCAGCCTAAAATTGATTTATCTTATTGCTAACTTAGACTATACTAAAGCTGTGCAAGGGAGGCTTCTTGCTCCAATGTCTCCTCATATTTATGCTTAGTCACCTTCTTTTACATGAACCTGAAGGAATTCTCAGGGACAGAATTATCTGTTCTGGAGTGCAGCGGACTCTAATTTGTTTACTATATGACAAACTAACAACAACTGTGTTTCTGTAGACCATGAAGAGCCACATGGACATGACGTGGTGGGAAGCAAACCACACTGCAGAATAGCAGAGCATTAGAGATGCTGCTCTGTAGAGTGGTATAAATAAAATCTCTCAAAAGCCTGGCTTTCATTTAAGCCCTAAAGTGTTTCTCAGTTTCTGCCTTAAAAATTTGATCTTTATAGAGAAGACTATTATCTAAACATTGAAAGACTCAGTTTGTATCAGTCAAAACAAGATCCTGGGTTTTACTTCTTACAGTACGTTCACCAACCCATTGGCCAAGGTTAGTTCAAAATGGTACTTGCCTTTAAAAGTTAACCAGACGTGTCTGTTAGACTTACTGCAGGTGAAGTGGGCAAGCAAAATGTGCTGTGCCTTAGCCATCCCTTGCTGCACTCTGACTTCATGAAAGGACTGCTCTAAACTCAAAGTCAGAATATAATGGCTTTAAAGAAGCGGGATTTTTTTTCTTTTTTAAGACTAAAATTTAATGGCTCCAGACTTAGCTTTGCTGTGTGATTTGTTGTAGTTTGGTCAAGGCACAGCTTGATATTGATCTATACAGAGTGGGCAGTACTACTGCTGTATTTAAGAAAAAATAATCATCTAGTTGGTTATTCTTTCCTCCCCTTCTCCCTGCTGTCAGCTGGTGAGATCTAAAGAGAGCTCTAGCTCTGTTTCAAAGGCTGTAAGAAGATTGAGCCTCAACCCTATCTCTGCCCACCAACAGTCAAACTTCTTAAATTTACTGTTTTGTTGCACTTGGACTACACAGGCATTTGTTGAAATCAGCTAACGCTCATAACTGAATTGCCCAATTTCATAATATAAACATAATTTTTGGACTCTTTGAAAGTAAGCTTAGAAGGAAATTGTACTCTTATTTTAGTGAAAGACTTCAGATTTCCATTGCGTGGCTCTTACGAGGCCAGTGTCAGTTTTAGACTCCTCCAGTTTCTTGCTTAGAGCCTGGAGTGCAGCTCTTAAACTTTGTGAGGTGCTCTGCTGTGTTCTCTGATAAACTGAGTGCTGGATAATGTACTAAGAGTAGTTTCCTTTAGGTTTTACTTGGAGTACTAAAATAGTAAATAACATTTTACAACCGCTTTGTCACCCTTCTTGCCCTTGCCTAGTTTCTTATTTCTGCTTCTACATGGCTGTTGTCTTTCCCACCTCCACATGCATTTGTGAAAACACCCGGTGAATTCTTCCATGTAAGAACTGATTAAGCATGGCCCTCAGCCAGACTTATTGTACATCCACAAAATACAGCTCTTCTGGCGTGGAGGGGAAGGTGCAGTGGAGGCTCATTCTGAAATGAGCAGAAATATTTAGGTTGAATATGTGACTGCCTCTTTTAAGTAACTCTGTAGTCTCAAAGTGTTTGTTAAACTACAGGCAAAAGTTGTGTTAGTACTTCAGAGATAGAAAGCAGTCTAATTTGGTAGCTACCCAGTGACTGCTTTTAGCCTTCTTACTCAAACCGCACTCTAACTAAGGGTGAAACACTCTTATATGGTGGGCTGTTTGTTATGTGCTGAGTGACTCAGTTTCTGTCCACTGGTACAACCTGCTAAATAAGGCAGACAAAACTGAACTTCATCACTGAATATGTTCAATGGTGTCTGTTAAAGAAGTTATCTCAAGTTCAAGTTGCTTAGACTTATTTGCACCTACATTAAGCATATGCACTCAAATACTCAAGTAGGGATTACACAGTGGTGTGCAAGTGAGACCTCACCATTAAAGGATGGGATTTTTGGCAAGCTGTCTCCCAGCTATTGAGCAGCGATGCATGCTGCTGGAGGATGTTTGCCTATCTTGTAAGACCATTACCTGCTGGCTAATGTGCTGGATTGTGGCCAGCTAGTGAAGACAACGTGGGATGAACACTGGGAGAAGCAGAGGGTCAGAGCAGAACTCCACAAGCAGGTGCAGCTGAGTAAGTTGGGTTTAAGAGCAAAGGCACAGTCTTTAAATTTGAAAGAAAATTTCTTGAGGGCTGTTGATATATGTAGTCAATTACTGTGAAAATTAGCATGTTTCTTCTCTCCTTAGTCTAATTTTGGCCATCTCTTGTGTACATAGAAGAGCGAAGCTAAATCTTAATCTGAGAACGTACTGCAAGCCAAAATAATTAAGCCAAATAACTTGTTTTTACAATGACTGCTAAACAGTCATAAGTGCTGAAATGTAATTTCAAAAAGTGACTGTTTTTTTTGTGCAACTGTCTAACTTCTAAAGAACCTAAATAATCTTTGAAAATGAGGTTGGAGCACTTCAGAATATTTTCCTGTTTAGCTAGCAATTACACAGAGGGAGAAGCTATTAGCTAGTGCCTGCCTTATAAGAAAAGGTATCAACCAGTAAATGGACAATGAACTACACAGCTAATGGCATCCTCACCAGGAATGCCGATAGCAATGGTCTATTGTATATAAAGCAGAAAGGATAAATTTTTTTTCTAAAGATACGGGGTGGAAATCTTGTTTGGCTGTTATTCAGAGAAAAGACAATTGCTAGTAAAGCACTCTGGATTTCTGCACCTATATGCTTATTCTTCTGTGGTGTATAGGGTGTACATCTTTTGTCTGTTAAATATAAATTTACATGAGGCATCTTTAAACTACCTGGAATACAGTTTTTGTATGAGATATTATAACCAGTATAGCAATTAATATGTCCTTATGGAGGAATTCTCTCATTTTTCTTCCTCATCTTCAACCCTGGGAGGAACTGAATAAGCTTCTCATTTTTTCCTCAGGTTACCTGAAAACCTTTAAACTGTTAGTGTTTCAAACTGGGTATAAGTGTATGCTAGATTGCCAGAGTGATAACATAAATTTTGCCCCTAATATTGAAGCTTTCTTAAGAAAGAACTTGAAAAAAGTTTATTATGGAGATAGCAAAATCCTCAGGCTTTTTTTCAGACCATGAAGGATAACATGAAAAAAAAAAAAGCTGTATAGGCAATATTCAGTACAAATGCTGACATGTCTTTATATCACTTTATGTCAAGGGTCATAACACCTGGCAATAGGGAGCCAATGATGGCCACCACAGTGATGGCATGAGATCTGTTGCACTTTTGAGGACAGAGGTGAGCTCCAAGAAAACACCGTAGGGTCACACTGCAAACAAAGGACGCATAAGCTGGGCTGGAGGATGTGGCTGTGTGGATACAGGCAGGATAGGTACCAGCACTTCAGCAGGGTGGTTGTCTTGCAGGGCTCTGCTCTCAGTCAGGATCCAAAATCCAGGACTGGCCCCACATTGTTGAACATGAAGGACCACTCTCTGAAGACCCTTTCTGTCGTTCAAAACAAAGTCATGCATCTTTCAAGCTGGAAAGATAGCAACTAGGGGCAAGACAAAAGCATTAAAACTCCTACAGTTTTTCTTTCCTCCTACTTACTCCAGGTGTGGAGGGACCATCGTGAAAAATACAGTCTATACAGTACATAAAGTCTGCAGCAAATTCTAGCTCCCTTTTCACCACACAGTTTACAAAACAAGTGGGTTACTGAGTTTAATACGCTGTCAGCTTTTTCTTCTCAGCAATAATGGATGTTCTCTTCTGGATGCAAATCCAATGACAGGATGATACATGTGGTAGTTGGGACAAGTGAGAACTCTGGGTTGTGGAAAAAAAAAGCTGTTTTTTTTTTTTCTCTTGGTGGTAAGATAGCTCTTCAACTTTTATTAAAAGCTAGTAAGGAATCCGGGAATTTTTTTGTTTGTTTGTTTCTTTCTAGGTAGAAATAGAAAAGCATGGAAGAGCATAGTCTAAAAATACAAATAGTAAATACTCTGGAATCCCAACAGAAAGCCAAGTGACCACAGTCTTTGTAGACTTGTAGGAGATCTGTCTTCACCTTTCAAGCTGCCAGTAATTTTCCACTGAAACGAGAACTGTTGTAAAATCTTTCCAGACCCAGACCTACCAAATGCATTTCCTATCTTATCTTAGTGGGTTTTTTTCTTAATAATTTCAACACGGACGGTGTTGAATCACTTCAGCTGGCAGGCGTGGCAATACCATAGGGCTTTAGAAATGGAATAAAGTAACAAAAGGATCTCAGCTCATTATTGGCTTTTATCAGCTGTGATATGGAACAAAATGTCATTGGTTTCAACTATGTTTGCACTCAGTCTGATATCACTACCCACAAGACATCTGCTGGGAGATTTAATTTTGTCACACTGGTAAGTGTGTTTACCAGGGGAATGAGTTGAATGCGTGCAGTTAATGATAGGACACGTCTGCTGTTGTGCTGTCAGAAACGTCTTCTATCTAGATGTAAATATTTTACATAAGCTTAAAAAGACAAAGGCTAACTTGGTTTCCACAGTTTGTACATACATCAGTGCAGCAAAAGGTAAAACATCAGTCACGTTTCTCTGGCTAGGTTGGCTAGGGATAAGAAAATCTAGAATAGCTTGCTACTCAGATTGGAAGCACATTTCTTCTGGCCTCACTTAATAAGAAAGATGTGATCTCTGCAGGGGGAAACAGAGAAAAGGCCAGAGAGAGTAGAAGATAACCAAAAATGAAGTGCAACGTTGTATCTCCACCAGGTGAGTACCTTACGTGCTGTAATTGATCCTGCTCATCAGATTAAAACTTGAATCAGTGTGTGAGGGTACAGGAAAATAAATACCAACGAAGGAAAAAAACTTTCAATGAAAGAAATATTTGAAAAACATCTAATGGTGATGCGTTATTTGAACAAAGGAACAACCAAACAGTCCAGCAGAGAACAGCCTGTGTTCTTAAGTGACCCTTTCCTGTTTGGTTTCTTTTGGGGGGGTTGGGCTTTTTTTGTAAGACTAGCCAGTCAGAGCACTCTGTCATTGTTAACTGTATATAGGCTTTATCTTCTATAATCTTTTAAATTTTGGGCACGTGGATCTTTTGTACACATGAAAAAGCTTGAAAATTGAAATGATGGAAATAATAAGAAAAACCCCATACTCAAGTTAATTTCCCCATTTTCTTTCTATTTATATCAAATGATCATTTTTCCCTTTGCCAGTTAAGTTGTATCTAGAAAAATAATAATAGAAAAAATACTGCTAACGTGAATTTCAGGCATATTATCTGTTTGTCTTGGTCACTTGCAATTTGTCATTTTCTTGTAAGGGCACCTGGGTTACTAGAATTTGAATCGAAAGGCAATGTGCTTGGACCACCCAGAGTATCTGAGTTATTTTTAGGCAAACCCTGTGTCAGCAGGCTAAGGGGAGATGTGCACCATGCACTCCAGCGGACTCTTGGGTGCACAGCAGCTGTGCTAGCAGTGATTAAATCTCTCAGTAACATCACTTTGTGCTGCAGAGGAACACATTCTGGAAGGCACGTTGAGTAGGAGGTTCCAGTATCCCTTCCTCCCTCTCAGTTGAACCACTGCAGCTGATACTTGGCTATTAGCACTGTCATTTTCTCCTGCTGAATGTTGTTAAGACAACTTCCCTTCACAGCAAACCAACACTTACAAGTTGCATTTATTCCTTTTCATGAAATGTTGAAAGTTCTTTCCTTCTAAAATAACTATTTTATCTTGAAATAGCAAGTGTTAAGGAGGGTTTAAAAATGCAAATCTAAACTCAAGAAAGCTAGAAACTTGTAAATGGTATGTATTCGTGCTTTTTTTTTCTTTCAAGTATGCGTAATATTAAGGAGAGAGCAAATGGAATTCTCTCACCTGTTCTCTAGACTGGTACAGTTTTGACTTACTTTCCTTCTATCAAACTGAAATTCACAGCCAAATTCAAGGTAGTTTCCCACATCAACTTCCTTTCCAGACAAATTTAGCAATTAATATTAAATGACTGCTTTTAAATACCTTCAATCACCATACTCCCTAAGACTGATCGCTTAGTGTGGTGCCTTGCATTGGTGTAAGGTCTTCCTTGGAATAAAATCATGGGGTTTTTTTCCTCCTCTTCCCTGTTAGGTGGAAAGATAAATGTATACTGTCTGGTAGCGACAGCACCGGGAGTGCTGAAAAGGGTACATTTATTCATGTCATCAGCCTTGTTTCTTTTGTTTTACTTCATGAAGGTTTTTGGCACATGCCTTTCATTTCTGAACATCAAAAATGTCTGTTCTTGACTTTACCCCCTACTCCTCTAACTCTTATGTTAAGATACCTTCATGTGTCCCTAAGACATTACATTGGTAAATACTATTTTGAGCTGTAAGAATTTTTTTTTATTCCCCTCCCCCCCGCCCCCCCGGTGGTATAATAGGCAAAAGATTTTACATTTGATGTTAATTTCACACATTCCTGATAGGGAAGAATAGTCATCTTAGTTCTAAAACTCAGGTTTTACTTGGTTGTTTATTGTACCTTTTCATCCAGTGTTTGGATGCATTAGTGTTTGTACAAGTGACATGACAGGAAGGATCATTATTTCCATTGCTGCCCTCTGGGGAGTTCACTAAGTCTGATGCGAAGACTGTGATACTTTCAATCTCAAGTATTCTGTTTTCTTATGGCAGATGCTTCCTCTGTTTCTTTCTGAAATTTCACTTTTTTTTCTTTTGTGAATGTCTTTGTGTCCTCTACCAGTCCTGCCAGAAAGTCCGTGTTGCTTGCAGTAGCGTTATATCTTGCAGCATGCAAATGTGTAGTAATTGGCTCACAGAGCCCAAGCTTCATTCTTACAGGTACGTTGAAAGTTGAAGTTTTTTCCTAGCTTTACAAGGGTACAGGCTCACTTTCACAACCATTTAAGCTTTCTGTTTGAATCATGAAACAGTTATGGAGTAATATTTCTTCCGGTGACAGCAATGGGTTTTCTAGCAGTTGAAGGACAAGGGTTCAAATTCAATAACGTCTAATGTCTTTTATATTTTTTTTATTTTTAAGCAGTAGTTTTATTTAGTGGTGCCCTTTAGTAAAACAAGCCATGGTAATTTCTGCTACACAACACTTCAAATAAGTTAGGTCCAATCAACCTTGTCTTGGTTATGGTTTTCTTTTTGTCTATGTCATGTGGAAAAATAAAGTATGACAGGTATGTTACAAAATTGGTTCTAATGTTTGGGGTTTTTTTTTTAACAAAGAAAGCCAGCATAATCCCCATACTCTTCTGCTTCCTTCTCTATTATGTAACTGTACACGTGTTTAACTTAATTTTACTGGAAAATACAGAATTAAAAATAACAGTTGTTTCTCAGGGAGACTTCTCACATTGAAATGCATGCTATCTGGGGGAAGCTGCAGTGTTTCTGCTAACTGTCATGACTATGTATATACAGACATGGACAGCTAATAATCATAAGCTGCTTTTGTGTTAATAGTAAACCAATAACACCCTCTTGCCTTTGTGTCTTTCTTGACAGTGATGTGCTTCTTGGCTCTGATATGGAGGCTTGCTAAAGTTATGAGATACTTTGCTTTACATAAACCTATATCTGAAGTTAAACACATCACAGATGAATTCTAATATTTGAAAGGTTAACTGTGAGTTTTGTTTTCTTCAGTAATGATTATTAGTGGGCATCTGTTGTTATGAGATTAAAGTGCACTTGGTAGCTACTATTTTAGATACAGGAATCAAGTTGATAAAATACTCATTTCTTAGTCAAAACAGAAAGAAAAATTAAAAAAACAACTAACAACACCTTAGTAATCCCAAAGCCCACCTTCTAGGCTTGTTGATATATTGCCACAAATTGTTGTGAAACTAATCATAAATTAACAACCCGATCACTGGTTAATGCCATCATTAACTCACATGCTGCATTGTTTCTCAAGCTGAACTTTACACTCAGAAATTCAAACTATTTCTTAAGGTTTCTTAAGCAATGTTATATTCCCACCTTGCCTTAGACAGCTGGGGCCAATCTGAATAGCTCACTGTATGTTCTTGCTTTTTGTTTGTTCTACTGAAGAATCACTGTATCAATATTAGCATGTACTACTTCTAATAGACCGTAATATTATTGTGGTTGAAATAATGACGCTTGTAAAACAAGTTACAGTCCCTGGATAGATTAAGATTTCTGTACTGACTTCTCTGTTTAGCTATGTCATCCTTACTTGAAGTCCCAAGGAAAGAGGTATTTAGTTTTAAGGCAGAAGTAGCTTGTCACTTGAAATCTTGCTACGCTGAAGTCTCATCTGCCTATCTTCACTTAATCATATCGACAGAAGATGTAAATTCATTCCCCCTGAAGGAAAAATGCTGAATGCTGTTCTGTCTACAGTCAGTGAAATGTGGTTGCTTTGGGGTTGGACTGAGAAGTTTTAAAAACACTGGCCGTGGCACGACACATGATTACTGGTAACCTTGCTTCTTGCAATAACTGGACACAAAGCCAGCTCAAGGTTCTCCTTTATTTTCTGTGAAAGCTGAAAGATTTTCCTGCTTTACAAGCTCACTGCAGTATTTCATGACAGTTAAGACTTCCTCATGGCAATGTCTGGTGATAGGTTCTTGATCCTAGTATTACCTTGAAGTAAGGGGGTTTAGATACCCTGGGCATCTTTTAAGAAACAAAGCCCCAGCAGGGCACATTTTCTAAGCCTATGTCTGTTTCATGTCAAGTCTGTGACCTTCTTCATATCCACATTACTAAATGCCTACATGCTGGCTATAACGTCCCTTGCTTTCTCTTAAAGCCGTTGCTAGGCCAGCCTCCAATACACAGTGAAGATGAGGCAGTAGGTCCTAGCTGACATGTGCTTTCTGAAGCTGTCCCAGAGAAGCTGCCACCAGGTAGGTGGTTTCACAAGAGAGATGAGGAGCCCAGATGTTTGAGTTATCCTGTTATGGGTGCCTGGAGGTGGCAGGCAAGAAATTAGTCTACAGGAAGCACCATTGCTTGCCACCTTTTTTTGGCTGCAGTTGGTAGAATTTCTCTGAAAATGTTAACTTGGCTGTAGAGGATGTCTTCCTCACCTTGGTACTAGCAAGGCTCCAGAGGTGGCCTGGAGCAGTGTTGTTGGATGCTGAATAAAGGTATGCCTCCCCTTTTGAATTGATGATATAAAGCAGTACTCACGGTGTATTCCTGTAGAGCTGACCTGGCGAATTTGACATGGGAAGAGATCATCTGGATTGAATACAATGTTTGTTCTAAAGTTCTCTCTCTTTTTAGAGTCTTGTTGCACAACCCATGGCTTATCTTATGCATATGAATACAGGTATGACTTTCTGTTGGGAGCTCTTGTAAGCAGCACACCAATGCCTCTGCCCTTGTCTGCTGAAAAGCTCTGACTGCTCTTTATCTGCGGTTCTAGTTAAATTCTCTTGACAGCAGGCACCGGTTTTCAATGGCAGGCGTTTGCTGCTGCTTCTTGTTGTCTCTGACAATCTCTGTGGTCTTGTTGTACGTCTGTGCTGCCGGCTGCTGTCTGTACCTCACTGGAAAAAATTGTAGAGATTAGGTCAAAGGCCCAGGCTAGGCCAAACCTAGTGTTTTCTGTAGTCTTGCTGATTCATAGTGACACTGGAGGCTTGAGATGTCCTCTGTGATATAATTGCTATGTAGTAAAAAATACAGACATAAATGCTTGCAAGGTGATCTGAAAGGGATGTTGTGTCAGTCTGGATGTGATCAAACCAGACACCGAGTTTGGTAACAAGCCTAGCACTGTAGTTTGAAGCAACATACTTCTGTGTGATGTTACCAGTATGACTGGGAGCAGAAAAAAGATGTTGATGAGGGTTTAGGCATTAGGTTATGTGCTATGCTGGATGGACATAGGACTTGGAATAACTTGAAGTTCTAATTGATTCAGAGTGTAATTGTCCATCTGGACCATTAGCATTCCCTGCCCTAGTAGAGGACTCTCAGCACTCAGCTGCTTGAGCTGCCCTCTCAGCTCTGCCCTTTGAGCATTCAGGTGATGTAATGAGATCTTTGTCATGTAGTGATGTTCTTGAAATGGACATATTGTCCTGAAATGCAGCTGAGTTAATACATGGTATACTCTTGGAGGCAGCTGGGCTGTCTGAGCAGTGAAATGGGACCGGTGAGGGCTACGACTCATGTTGTATAGGATGTATAGTAAGTTGTGCTGGTTTTGGCTGAGGTAGAGTTAACTTTCTTCATAGTAGCTAGTATGGGGTTATGTTTTGGATTTGTGCTGAAAATGGCATTGATAAGACAGGGATGTTTTTGTTATTGCTGAGCAGTGCTTACACAATGTCAAGGCCTTTTCTGGTCCTCGCACTGCCCTGTCAGTGAGTAGGCTGGGAGTGCACAAGAAGTTGGGAGGGGACACAGCCGGAATAGCTGACCCCAACTGACCAAAGGGATATTCCATGCCATATGACATAATGCTCAGCATAGAAAACTGAGGGAAGAAGAAGGAACAGGGGGACACTTGGAGTTATGGCATTTGTCCTCCCAAGTGACCATTACACGTGATGGAGCCCTGCTTTCCTGGAGATGGCTGAACACCTGCCTGCCCATGGGAAGTGGTGAATGAATTCCTTGTTTTGCTTTGCTTGTGTATGCAGCTTTTGCTTTACTTATTAAACTGCCTTTATCTCAACCCACGACTTTTCTCACTTTTACTGTTCTGATTCTCTCCCCCATCCCATTCCACAGGGAGTAAGCGAGCGGCTGCATGGTGCTTAGTTGCTGACTGGAGTTAAACCATGACATAAGTCAAGATAGTATGGCATCATCTCCCTCCACTATTGCTACATCCCTCTTTTCCCTTCGGATGCATTAGTACTGCACCGAGCCTGACAGGCTTGCGTAGTTCCATTGTTAGGGTAGTAAGGACCGTTACATAATCTAAAACTTGCCAACATCTATGTAATTAATAATAAACCTTCAAGTGCAGCAGTCCTAATTAAATGGTACCTTTGATGTGTGCCTTGTGGTTATTTCAAAGACAAAAAGCCTTGTGTGGTGCCTGAAACTGAATTCCAGAGCAGTACTGAACCAGGGAACACAAATTTAGGCAGACTCTGGTGCGCTACTCAGACCTGTAGCTTAGGTGGGTTTTCCTTGCCCAACGCTGCCGCAGCATCGGTAGCCTGCTCAGCCAGTGCCTGCAACAAGGAAGTCAGTTAATAAACTTGGTCTGTGTCTACTACAGTAAATTGTGATTCATCGTCTGTACTAGAAAACTGACAGACTGTTCCTTGGTATGATTTTGGCACTTAACAACTAGCACTGTCTTGCAAAAATTTACTGTCACAGCTCAGAACTGAGCATGGGCAGGGCCATTTTCAACAGGCATTTAGTGAGGCTTGGAGCCAAAGGGAGATTTCCAGCATAACTCTAGGCTCTTTTATGCCAGCTGGTATGTTTAATTTATGTCCCTGGGTATGTTTGATTTACTAATATAGGCAGAGCCTTTTCTTCGTGTTAAATTTCTAACCCTTCCCTACTAAAAATAGAGACTTAAAGGTCAAAGTATTTTCAGACTACCTGAGACTCCACTGAGAGATTAAACTTATCTTTTTGACAAGTTGGATGATGGGTACGTAAAATTTCCTGTCAGCTGTGACAGGGAAAATCTTGGGTTGAGGACTGCACAGTCCCCTGTAGGGTTGTATTTTCTCTAATCTTACTTCTAAGCATGTAGCATATGTGTTCTTCCACTGCAGTCAGGTGCAGGAAATAACTGATTCTTGGGGACACTTGACGTATGACCAGAAACTGGAAAAAGATGAATCTTTGACTCTGAAATTACTTTTTACCTAGCTAGAGATTCATTATATTTCAAAATCTTGTAGAAATAAGTGTGCTATTAGTCTCTCTGTTTACTTTGGAGATTCTGGAATTCCTGTAGCGTGGCATTGTAGGAACCATCCCTCCTTTGTTGGATCTTGATTTCTGAAAGTGTTGGTTGGAAAACATGGATGGATATTTGGAAGGGCAGACGAGGCTGCTGTCTGATCATGCATGGGTGAGAAGAGAATTATGGCTTTCTCCTCATTTAAAGGCGAGGCTCAAGAGGTGATTTTCATTTAATTTTTTGATTAGCTTTGTGAAAATAGCAATCAGCAACTCAAAGCAGCTTTGGGCTGAAACACATCCACTGAGAATACCTTTTTCGTGAAATTTTCTAATATTTTGTTTCTCTCACAATTTCTAAAACTTGTGGGGTTTAGACTGAGTGCATAAATGCATTTCTTTGTGTAGGTGTATTACTGTTCTATTCTTTTTATTATGTTTTTTTATTGACCTGCTGACTGTCCACCTCCAAATTCAGAAATGACCCAACTTTTTTCACTCGTAAAGCTGGTATGTGATGTATCCCAACCAGCAGGCTATCCTTCACTAGAATAATAGATGAAATTTGGTAAGAGGCTGCTGATAGAATACTAAAGAAGTTTTGAAGATTACTTAATTGTGTGTGGTTGATTAAGCGTAGTTTAACTTGCAACTGTAATCAGATCTGTGTTATCCAATTAAAAAAACCAATCCTGAATCAAGGTATAATTAACCCACCTAGTGGTGTTTATGCTGCTTGGCTAAAACCTTGTTTGTTCTAGATAATTGCATGATACAGACAAGACAACTGTATAACTAAAATAAATTTCTTGAGATTTTGATAGGAATATCCTTATTTTGTGATTAAATTATTCAGCCAATTATGTGTCATGCTGTAAATGTATTTGTACTACGTAAATAAGTCAACATGCTCATGGTAAATACTTGTAGCACCCCTGTACTGCAGGTGGGTTACGTTCCCCATGAAAGTGTCTGCCCACATAGTTTGAGAGCTTTCACAGTTCTATTGTTTGGACCATGTGTTTCTTTAATTGAAGTGTAGATGTTTGTTCTCAGGTGGTATTTGTTTTTTAGTTAGCCACTGCTGCTATTACAGACTTGAAGAACAGGTTTGCTTGCTGAAAGCCTATCTACTTGTTCTGGCATTATTACCCAATTTAATCAAGTATATTGCCCCTATCTACAGACCCTGACTTTCACAGAAAAAAAAATCACCAATCCCATACCGGTAGAAACAGTCGTACCCCAGGAAGACCCAAAAGGTGGCCACTGTCATGCACTTGAAGAATTTCCTTTTCTTCTTCTGAAAATTGCTCATGAAAGAATTCTGCCATTATGACAAATTTTAATATTTGCCATTGGGACACTCACAAAGCTGAAGGTCTTGTAAATTGTTGAGGGTCTCATGGACAACATGAACATGGGTAACATACATGCTTTTTGAACCCAGAAAAATGCCTGAAAGACAGATATTTTGACCCTGTGTATAATTTGGGAGCAGCTTGGCCCCCAGGAAAACAGCCAAGGCCTCACAAAATAATTGTCTTCTCTGTGATACAGTTGGCCTTTCCTGCCTCAGCTTCCTCGCTTGTGACTGTTGGTGGCACAAAGGTGTTCTGCCACTTGAGGGTGGTGTAGTGAGGGGTCAGTATCCTGCCCCTCTTCCCAACACCATGTCCTTTGGGTGCTGGGCTGGAGGGGTCTTGTTGTTGTATCTTGGATTTAAACATATGTGTATGCTGCACAAACATAAAGGTAAAAAATCATTAGCTGGTGAANAAAAAAACAAAACAGAAAAACTACTTAGAAAAGACATTTTCTTAATGCAGTGCATCAGTGAATGCACAGAGTGGGAGAGGCAGGCAATGCCCACAAAGCATTGCAGATAGCTAAGTATTCCCTAAGTGTTTCTCCAAGTGATATTTATCAAGAAATGGTGTGGTTTTCATTAAACTCAACAAAGTGATAGCACTTGACTTTTGTCTCATTTGCGTAGCGGTCTCATAAGTGGGCTGCTCCAAATCTATCCTGTGTACTAATAGATAAAGTAAGTTTATCTCTTTTACTTGAGACTCTCACCTGTTGTCTTACTACTTCACTTTTAGGATAGATAACATTTTTTTCCTTCCCTTGTCTTATGAAATATGGTATTCCTTCCTTATATAACATTGCCTTTTCTGTCCAACCTGTCTCTGCTGACTTCAACCAAGGTGGACAGGCTTATTCAGAAATTCAGATGGAGATAAAGTGTTTTTAAATAGGCAAATATGCAGTGCTGACCTTTGGAAAAAACCTCGCTCAAATCCAACTCTACCAGCTGGTATAAAATATCCTTGTAATACTTTATCCTCGCTATTGCTGAGAATCTGGAATGCTATGTATAAAATGCTGAGGTTCTGTGATGTGCCTCTGTTTGGATCTTAGAAACAGGACTCTCAGTCCACAGATTTCCCAGATTTCATCCGTTTGAAACAGAAGCTCAAATTCTCATTGTTCTATTTATATTTTCCTTTTCAAAAGATGCATTACAGCCCTGTTATTGTGAGAAATTCCTGCTACAAGAAAGGATGAAATTCTAGTTTCTAAGGAATGCTAAATAAAACATCAAATATATTCAAATTTTGTTGTGACCAGTTATGAGTGACACCTTCTTTGGTACACTTTTTTTGACTAAAAGAATATCACAGCTGGGGACAAATATGAAATCAGTAGTCACGGTTATAATATTTCCTTCTGTTTGAGCAAACTTTTCAGAAACCTTAAATATTGGGATGTAGTTTTATATGTTCCGAAGTTGGGTCAATAGGTTAGTAAAAATTTTCTTAGGATTTCTCTTTAAACAATTGGAAGATTTTTCTCCAGGATTTTAATGAACATTTCTTTTAATGTAGGTTTTTTTTGTGAAATCTGGTGAACTTCAGAAATGGCAGTGTTTCAAGCAACTAGCCTGAAGGGTTTAATACAAAACATAGAAACAATAGTCAAAACTTTGCCTACTTATGTGAACTCGTTGGAATGCCCTACGTGTTACTTAACTATGTTGTGATTATAACTATTTACATTAGTCCAAATATTTATATAATGCACAACTGTGAAATTATGAGGTGCTAAGTGGAGAATGAATGCTTTCTTTACAAGAGAGGTGTTCATTTCTTTGAGCAGATGATGTCTGCATGTTTTTAGGAAAACAATTTTCACGTTTTCAAGTTTTTTTAGGAAAACATGCACAGTACAATATCCCAAGGAAGCATTTGTTCCTTCTCTTTTTAATTTATGCATCTTGTACTTGTCAGCTGGCCTTAAATGTAGAGCAGAACCAAAAGCAGCATTTGTAATTGCTATGTTAATTCCTTTCTATGAATTGTAGTAAGCTTTCTCGTCTTCAGAATAGACCCAGACACCTGTCTGAAAGAGGAGACAAATCAATGTTGGTATCTCTTTAGCCATGGTCCCACCTGTGGCTCTAGTGGGCAGGTTGGCATCCCCAGCAAGGAGGGCACAAGTCAGAGGCTGCAGGGAGTTCTCTTGTGAGGTGCTAAATTCACACCTGATTTGAATGCAGTTGCACTGCAGGGCTATCTTCTCCATTGCAGTGCCCTAAAGTCAGACTAACCAACAAAAAAAAAGTTTCTTAAATAATAATAAAAATTGCTTATTATTCAGTGTGTTAGTGCCTTTTGGTTTTTAAAATTATTTTCCTCCTTTGTTTTCATATTCTCCAATTACACTGTTTATGCAATTATTTCAGCTCTATCATAGACCAGAAAACAAGTTCCAATACTGCTAAACAAAATATTTAAAAAAAAAAATAATCCTTTTTAAGTCAGAAGAGAATAGAAAACACAATGAGCAGGGCAAGCTATGTCCTTGTTTAGGGTGGATAGGCTTTTCCTTCCAACACATTTTTTATTAATAAGACTTCCCTTTCTCTTTCTGCATTCCCAGATACATGCCTGAACCTTGAAAGGTGACCCTAATACAGCTATCTATATTCACCTGAATTCAAATCTCCGCTTGAAAATACAACAATAAAGTAGTGAGATATATCAATAATTGTGTCAGAAAACTAGGAATTAGATGATACTTGGCATATGGAGATTGTCATTTTACCTGTCGGTTCTTGTTTCTAAATATTTATGAACAGGCAGGAATTATAGGTTTTGTGTTTAAGAGTGAACTAAAATGTCAGCTGAGCGCTTCTGAGTTTTTATTGCCATCTTTATAGATAACCAAAGCTCACTGCCTGAGCTCTGTTTTTCCCTTTGAGGGTCCTGGGACAGAAATCAGGTTCCACCTGTTACTTGGGCAGGTGATGTTTGCTATGGGCACTAATTGATTTGATGGGCCTATCCTGAAAGACACAGGAGGAGCTTTCAGGAATTTTGTGACATTGTTTTCAAGCAAAATAGATGAAAAGGCATGCACTGTTGTGGGATTTTTGCCATATTGGTTGACATTGTTAGTTTCGATAAAGTTGGCTGGGAATTCAAAACAAAACTTGAGCAGACTCAGAATAAATTAGAATAAAATCAAAGACAATACTTGCATGATGCCCTGTGAGGAAAATCTGTAAACTTTCATACAGTTCTAACTGACAGAGGTCCTGTTCTCATGCTAATGTTGCCAGTAATGAAGAAATGTGGGAACAAAAATACAGTTGAGTATGTGTTATACAAGCAGAATTGTGCTGAACCAGGCTGAATAATGGTGTTCTCTATGGGACACCAGCCAGCCCTTTAATGCTTACGGCTACTGCAAAAGCGCTTGCTAATCCTGCACCAGGAATTGTTTTTCTAAATCACGTTGGGACTTTGATTTCATTGTAGTCGAGCAAGGCAAGGGAGGCTTGGGGCTGAGACTCTGGGCAGATGGTTTGTCTCTTTGGAAGAAGGGTGCTTTGTAACGGTGCGTCATGCTGGAATTGCGGCTGACAACAGCCCGCGTGAGGACCAGTGACTTCAGAGAGGCACTTTGCTAATTCCTGTGCTCCCTTCTTACCCGGTAAAGCTGTCTACTACAGACCCGAGTACTGATGACATTTGGGACTCTTTTGTCTTAACTTCTGAAAGTAACTCTTGAAAGCTTTTTTAGTTGCAACACAAAAGGGTGACAGTTGTGTCAATGCTGTGTGGGAGGAAAAAGTAAACAGCAGCTAGTCTGGCCACCAGCACCTTGAATTTCAGAATTTGGCAGTGTCATCTTACCCACCAAAGAAGCTGCATCAGAAAGCCAGGTCTTGAACGCTGTGGATAGAAATATGCCAGTTTCCTAAGCACTTAGATAGCAAGGATATGTGGCTGAGGGCATGCATTCAGCACAGCTTCATTTTTTCCCTAAAAATGCACACTGAACTATGTTGCGTTTTGCTGATCGATAGATAAATATTGGGAGGGCGAGAAGAAGAGTGTTTCATTTTGCGAAAAAATATCAGATTCTATTTCTGATGCTTGTGTAGACGTATCTCTCTGAGCATCAGAGCAGGGACTTCACAAGGGCGGTAAATGGAGAAAAGCCCACATTGTTTCCCCTGAGATTTCTGTTGTTAGGAGACTAGAGAGCATTGAAACATACATAAAGATGAACTATTGCTGAAGACAACTGAGGAGTTTTGTAATAATGTTGAGTGCATGTGGAAGTACTTAGCTCTGTGGATGACTGCTGTAGGAAATGTTCTCTCTGCTTAGTGGAAGACAGAGTGGCTCAGCTCCTGTGGCTGCCCGGCAGGCTACCACCATAAAGGCATCTTGCATCAGAATCCTTCTCCCATTCTTTTTTTTGCCCATTTTGTTGCTTTTAACCCCAGCTTTAAGGGAAGGTGATCTTTTTCTAAATCCTGCAGCAGCAAAGCCCAACTAAATGGGGCAATGATGAATGGCGAATGGTTCCAATCAGTTTCAGAGTACCAGTATAAGTTTCCACTAAAAATATGAGTCCAGCTCAAAAAGATCTCTTCTACACATTATTGTTAAGGTAAGTCTCCCTGGAAATACAATCACAGGATCTTAAAATTCCAATTTAATTGAAAATTATAGAATTTAAACCTTTAAGTTGATAATAGATGTTCTGCTTTCACTTTTCATTAATGTGCGATGTTCCTATTGCTTAATTACTGATCTACTATCTAAAAGTAACCAAGGTAAGAGCATCTGTGAGAAGACTACTTGAATACAAAATGGAGATTTCATAATGATAAAATTTACAGGGTTGTAAACTGTTAAGAAAAAAGCCAATAGTGGGGATGCGATCTTAATTCCTTATCAGTGACAAGGATGTATGCAACAGCAATAAACAAAATTGTAAGCATAAACCATACCCAAACACAGCTAAATCATGAATAAAAAAAAGTCCACAGTGTATTTTTTTAATAAGCTCTGGCTGTGGTTTTTGTTCATTTCAGGTGTAAGTCATTTCTTAGACCTCTGTTCACTTCTCACCAACTATGAATCCTCAGATATGCTTTTATCTGACTTGGACATCTTTATCTTGTACTCAGGCATAGAAGTGTACAGATAACTTCATTATTCATTAAATTCTATTATTGCTTTTAATTAAAAGTCTCTACAAAATCAACACTGAAGTGTCTGCCTGTTATGATTATAGGTAAGTTAATAAACACTCATTTGCCTTGCTCATTAAGAAAATATGTTACTGCTCAGCATTTTTAGAATCTCAGTCTAAAGCCCACAGAAGTTCTTCATAAATCAGATTAAAAAACCACTTTCTTATAAAGCTAAATGACCTTATACATCAGTGTTTTCAGATAAGATCCAGCATAAGCTACTCCAAAGATAGAGAGCATCAATCTTAGGTGATTCATTTCCTCAGCTACTCCCAATGCAATTTAGTGAATACATAGTCTCTGCAATAAAAACTTTTCCCAAAAGGCTGAATATTTATACTGAGATGTACTTAATAAGTACAAAAACTGCATCATCTCTTGCATAAGAGCTATGCAAGTTGCACACGAAAAATGAAATAAAAATCTTAATAACAGCGTATTCATTTTTTAAAATGAACCATTTCTCTCAGAAACAGTGTTTCTTACTTCAATACAGAAATCACAAGGGAGTTTTCTCATTATGGCATCAACTAGTGGATATTTTACTGTCCTTCAGTTTTCTGGGAAATCCTTATTGTCAAATTTACTGCATGCACATTCACAAACACATTTAAGAATGCTGACTTTTACTTGCCTTAGCCGCTGGACAAGGAACTGTGGCTGTGGTTTGCATGAAAGAACTGGCAGTCAGGAGTGT
>VUYV01000347.1:489288-646349 GCA_008711295.1 Anarhynchus alexandrinus | reverse complement strand
TTTTTTTTTTTTTTTTTTTTTTTGTTTCTGGCACTGATTGCCTCTGTTTCCTCTGTGAAAGATGGGGGAAAATAGTTATTTAGATGCCAGGAAATAATTTTAGGGATTTGAATGTGAAGTGTTTTGGAAACCTGAACTTAAAAGCTAGAACTATGAAATCCCATGTGGTGATTTTTTTCAGTTTGCAAAAAGACACCCAAGGAGAAATTAGAAAATATTGTGTCCTTCTTCTATTGTAAAACAGAGAAAAAAATGTTTTAGGGGAAAAAAAGAAAGTGTATGCTATCTAGAAGAATGTCCGTGGGTGGAACTCGCTGCTCTTGTACCTTTCTCAGACTGAGAGTGAAGATGGGGCTTCAGGGGTAGGGAGTGCTCCTGGAAGCAGTGAGTGTGGCACCCTCATGGAGACAGGCAGATATGGGCAGTGGCAAAGAGGGACAGCAGGAGGAAGGCCCTTTGGTTTGTATTTCAGCGCGGGCAGCGTGAGCAGGCAGAAGTGTTCTTGAGGCAGCAACCAGGGTAGAGTGACAGGAGACGGATGACTCGTTGAACAATTTAGAGGTCAAAGAGTAGTTACTTAAAAAGACAAATACTGTTTTGGTTTGGTTTGGTTTTCTATAGACTGGTATGTCTAAGCATATCCAATCACTTGCTATTATGGGAATCAAATGTAAAAAGTACCGGTTGATATTTGCAAAATAGAGGCTTTGCTTCTGAGAAAAGGCTTATTAGCCACATTAGAAATCATGAACAAAAGCTGACAAGTTTGAGCTGATAAGCAGACTTTCAAAATGTTAACTAGTCAAGAGCAGCAATTTGGTTGACTAGAAATGCTAGTATATATTTAAAGGCACAAAATGCTTTAATGTATGTCTGTGTGTAATCTGATTCCTTCTTACCATGTTCCTTTTCTTTCTGCAGCCCGATTTAGAAATTGCATAAGTGTCAATTAACACATAAGCTATATTATGGTAGACAACTGACTGAGGGAAGGAGCAGTAGAAACTCAAAGGATTGTTAGTCGCTTCACTGTGTAACAAAAAATTCTTCTTGATAACCTGTGTCACTCAGCAAAAATCCAAGAGTTCATGGTTGCCTTTGTCTTGTAAAGGATATTCTCATACAACAGATATATGAGCCTGTCCTATGTAGAACAAACTAACAAAAGCTGGTAAATAGTCTCTTTTGTGAGAGCAGCTTACTAAATCTGCACTGAAGTATGGGAAAAGATACCGAGAAATCTAGATGTTGGGTTATCTTGCCAGGGTTCTTGGATTACCCTCGCCAAATGGCTGACTCGTTGTCCTCCAACAGCTTAGTATTTAGATATCAAACAGTAAATAGTATACCTAGAAATAATACTTTGCAGCCATTGTCAACATCTATCTTTTACACAATGCTGAGCTGGCTTAAGATTAGACAAAAGATTTACTACTTAGTTCTTGCTCAAAATAGAGGCTGGTCCTCAGCTCCTCAGCACAGCTTTCCCTATTCAATTTCATGTACTTTGAAAGAATATGTTGCTTATACCATAATTGTATGTTTTGTGTTTGGAAGTTCGTTTGTACTTAGGAACCAAAAATAGCTCAGTTCTGCATGTCCTACTCACAGAAAGACTCCTAAACACAATAGGTGAAATGGTTGGGTTTTTTAGCAGGCTGGATTTGTGCTTAAATATAAATTAGGGAATAGCAGAGCTAAATAAAATAGGATGGGAGCAGTTATCAATATTCTCCAGCCCGTGTTGACTGAATTGGCTGTAGTAAAAGCGAAAAGATCCTTTGCTTTAGGAAGCTGAAATTACTAGTGTTTAGGAGGCGGCATCTATCAAGGAGGCAGAAGAGGCTGCTCCGTGAGCAGGTTAACTGGTGAGCTTGAGTGTCCTGTGGATTTGTGCTCCTCATTCCTACAGCTGTTACTTCAGATCCTTTTTTTTATTGCCTTCTCAGCTGCCTCCCTCCTAGGGACATGGTACCCTTCCACTGTGACTCTTCCAGCCGATTCCTCTGTCCGGCTGGATGGAAAACAGCTCTGGATTTGGCTGCTTTGGACTTGTATGTATGCTGTGCGTTGACTCTAGGGATGCTCAGATAAAATTAACTGAGAAATTGCTGAGGCTTCTGTTCTTTCATCCATTAAGACGATAGTTTGGACCTGTCTTGTTTTTGAGGCAGCTTGTTGTCTATCATAAAGTGGGTGGACCTTCATGCCTTGGGAACTCCTACTCCTCTTCTACGCTGGGCTGAAACAACCCAGTAAGAGCAATGCAAAGCTCACTCAAGTTCAGCTTCCTTGGGCAGCCAGAGCGAAAACGGGTTTTGGCTTTCTGGGGTTTCACGAATAGATAAAATGCATGGCAATTAATGCTTTCTGGTAAACAAAATAATGTAATCAAAGTTCCCAACTACTCTTAGCTTTTGCAGGCCTCTTTCTTACCTTTGTTACCTTATTTTCACTTCATGCTGGAATTCAGGCAGAAACCCTTTTCGTGTGTCTCTTTTTCTGCGTGATGTCAATCTCATTAATGTAAAAAAGGCTCGTTTGTTTGTATAGTGCTATTGTTAGCTTGCTTATGACGGGGTAAAAAATAGTCGATATTCGGTAGTCATAATTGCTATCAAGAGACACCGACAGACAAATACACTGCAAAGCTTCGTGCTAACATGCTGGCTGTCAGTACTGAATGTGTCTACTTTTCTGAATTATTCTCACCTTTAGCTGTCTAGAAGGAAAAAAATAACTGTTACCAGATGTAATTTCCAAGGACATAATAGTTAAGAGGAGGTGAGCGTCACTTTGTCCTAATACACTTCAATATATGCTCTTTTTTTAACATTATCTACTTCTCAGGAAAATTAATCCTCTAAAATACAGCTTTTTTTATTGAATGTAGCTATTTCAATAGTTATTTCCTATGAAGATGATCATAAATCAGAATGCCGGTAAACATGCAATTTAGGGTTTCCAGTACAGAAACAGCTGTTAGCATTGAGTGGTTGTATATACTCTGTCGGTGAGGGTTTATTGCTGCCCTGGGTGAGCCATTTTGGCATTCCAGGATATGCTGCGTCTTAATAGCTGCCCAATATTTAAACAGGGAGAACAGCTTGGATTTCAGGCCCTGAAAGCTCTGACATTCCTTTCTTGCACGGTCCCAGAGGGCCATGTGGTGCCTTTAATTGTGAACAAGTAAACATTAGTCTGGTGGCTTGAGCAATTCAGTAGATGAAATGAGACAGAAGTTGTCTCTGCAGGTGGGTTAACAGCTGCTGCCAAGTGCCTCTCTATCTTACTATCTCAGAGCAAGCCTCAGAGATGAGGCTGAATAATTTCCAGTGTCATATAAAGACTGGCAAGCAGCAGGAGAGATTTGTTCTGATTCTTGTGAAAAAGATTGATGTAGCATTTGTTTCTGAGGGCTTGAAATTGAGAGAGAAAAACCACTTTTTTTTGTTCTTTTCTTCCATCATTTGATTTAAAATCTTAATGTAGGTATGCAAATTCTAGCTTTTTTCAAATGTAGTTGCAAGCAGTAAGCAATTAACCCTCTAAATGCAACTACCTATAATTTAGCTATCAATTAACTTTGTCTTAGTGCTTCACATACCGTTACAAATAAGAGGTAGGAAAATCTGTCTGAACAAATAGCTTGGAAACAAAATTACCTGTCTTATTTGCAGATGCATGTTTTTGACAGAAGCTTTAAGGAGGGAGGAGAAGGATATCATATGGAAATAGCTCTTACAAAAATAAAGCTCCTTCTCCCAGTGTAATCCTATTCAAATATGAGGGTCCTCCTGCTTCCTCCCCTTTTTCGTCTGTAGGCTGACCGTGCCATTGCTGCTGATGACATATCCGAAACACAAGACTCCCATAATTAACAAAGGGAGAGCAAGAAGAGAAATTATGCTATATTAGGTAGCAGATAAAGGAGATTTCTTTGGAAAAAACTAACAAACTATTCAGTATTTAGCTGAGCTATCTTCACTCTTTAAATAGTTTCATGGCAAGCTGACTTTTCCAATTCACTTTTGCTCATCTCAGTAGTTGCAAAAGGGATGGATTTTCCTGTCAGCTGTACATTGGAAGCTTATACATCAGCAGGCCATTTCTGTGAGTGCATATCTGTGACTGTAGAAAAAGGTTTGCTTTCTAAAAATCCATAGAAAGCAGATCAAATGTGTCATCTATGCAACTGAATCCTGTGCTGTGATTTAGCTGCCTTTTATGAGCTGATGAGGGTCACTGGGGGTCAGGACTTGAATGGATACTTCCAGGAAAAATAAAAGTGTAGTAGGAAATAGTCTTTAGTGCATCTATAAGTGGTGCTTGCCCTTTGACTCAGTGATACAATACAGCCTGAAAGATACTTATAGCAGTTTATGCAGTCTTCTGGGTTGGGGTCCAAACAGGTCAGCGACATTTAGTGTGTGGAACAACATACATGTTCAGTCTGGCAGGTCTGGTATAATGTAATGACAGGGCATTTAAATATCTGGTACTTCTGATGGGCAACAATACATGCNAAAAAAAAACAAAACCAAAACAAAACCCACCCAACAGTCTAACTCCTTTAAAAATAAACTAGGTTGCCGAAAAGATTTTTGTTTTCTTTTACAATGTAACAGTGGTGAATATACATTTATACATTAATAAGTAAATAGAGTAATATATTGTTTTAAGAAGTTGTAAAAACTTCATGGATTAAAGAGGAATACAGTAGCTGCATGAAGAAATCCATTAGTGGCTGTAACGTACAACATTTGAAGGCAACCTTCAGTTCAGCAACTGGTAGTTTGCCAAAGCCTAGAGAGTACACCAGAAGAAGGATCATTCTGTGCATGCCTTGATTCCTAAGTTAATTTTCCTCAGCACCAACTCTACCTCTCTGCCTGGATAAGGTACTAAATTTAGGGGATGTTTTCCTGACCCCATGCAACCATTCTTATAACAGTATGGACATATAACAGAAAGACTGTTTATATAGCAGGAAGGACTGTGTTTTGTTAGTCCATAGCTCTTAATAAAATGAGGAATATCAAGGAATTTGGCAACTGGCCCTAGAACAAGGGAAGTTGAAGAAAGCAGAGGAGCAAACCCAAGTACGTCATGGAAGACTTTAAGGTCTGTCAATATAATTTTATATCATCACAAATCCATTGATGCCAGAAAAAACCACACTCAATTAACATTTCTCATACAACTGATCAATTTCTTTTAAGCTTTAGTGAATGTCTACTTTTCAAGTCCCACTGCTGAAGTGTTCAGTAATCCCAGTTCATAACCATGATATCCCGTAAATGCACCCCATTATCAGGTGACAAGGACTTGGACCGAGACTCAGGTCTTGACCTGTAAATGCCATTCAGTCAAACATGAGTGCCTCTCTGCATCCAAAGAAGCAAGGCAACTGAGGAGCATTCTGTCTTGTTCATCCTTGATAACCGTACCCAGACCATTTCAAATTTCCTGGTCCCTTGAGAGAATCACAATATAGGGTATAAGACTTTAATCATGTTTCAAGTGTTACTAGGCCAGCAGAAATATTGCACAGAAGCTGACAAAAATCAGTTGAATGAAAGACTTCTACCTCTGTTTAGAAAAGTTGTTTCACAAACATTTAATCTTTGCTTTCATCTTTTGCATGCCAGACTTAAAACTTCCTCTTGACAGATACATTTTCAGTTAAAAACTGAATGTGGCTAAGACAATCTGAAATAGAATCCTTGAGTTTTAGGCTAGTCTGAGAAATTAAGCATACTTGCAGTTGTATGAAGAGAGCAAGTTCTGAAAGATGTACTATCATCAAAAGCACTGGGATGACTTAACACTATCTTTGCACAATGTTTCAAAATAGTTTTCTAATCTTGCGTGAAGGTAAAGATTCCTTTTCAAAGTCAAAATTTTAGGAATTCTCATCACCACTTTCAACATGTGAAGTACTTCATGAAGGAGCTTCTCTTTGTCATACAAAATATACTTTTAAACCATCCTCAGAATCCCTATGCCAGCCCTGAATTTTATCTATGGCAATCTCTTTTTTCTCATCTCTTTCATCTCCTTACGGGTATTAACATGAATAATTGCACTAAATTCATCCACACAAGTAGTCTGTCCATTAGTAAAGAACTTTGGGTCTATGAAGTAGACTTAATTTCCCTTGGTGGTATCAGGGGGCACACAGAGAACAGCAGAAAGCATTGATCGTGTATTTACAGATCTCTAAGTGCAGAGTGCAGCTTTACAGTAAGTCAGCAGCAGCTTTCCACCTGCAGTCAGTCTGAACTGCTGCGGCTGCAAGATGATTTAGTGTACCTTTGGGGAGCAGGAGAGGAAGTGGTCTGTACTCCTTAGACTGAAGAAGTTCCCTGGTGGTGATATGCAGAGGTGAGCCTGGCTAACTCACCCATTATGTTTCTGGAAATAAACGCAGTGGTTAGTGATACGGGCAGAGCGCTGCTTCTGTAAAACTTCATTTTAAGCATAAGTGTTGGGAAGCAACGTTATCTCCAAGGAAAAACTTCTGGGGAGTCAACATATGGAAGAAGGATTTTGACTGCTGAAGAAGTGTTTGATGCTGAATTCTTGTTGCTTCTTCAGAAGATAAATCTAAACTTTTAATCATGATGATGTGTCGTTACTCTTTGAGGCTTCCAAATGGAGAAGTTCAGTATCTACTGAGGGGAGGTTAAAAACAAACCTTTTGTTTGAGACAGGCTTTGTGTTAAATGAGGTATACAAACTCAGCCAAAGAAGGTCTCTCAAGCAGGCAAGTTTCATTTAAGTATTATTGAGAAAACTATGTTAAATAACAATGAGAGTTATAGGAAATAGTGCCGTGGAAGGGGGCAGAAGTGGGGGAGAGGTGTAACTATAGCTAATTTTCAGAGTCTTTAATGTATTATGTCAGCTTATACATGCACACGTATTGACCTGTACCAGTAGGTGAAATGTGCTGGCACAGTCCTCTAGACCTGCCAGCCTACATTTTCATAGACCTTCTCTATGTTTTCCTTTGGTTTTCACTCTTTTTTCACACCTCCTCCTTTTGCTACACAATGCTGAGAGGAAAAAAAGTCTTTCTTTTGAGGAAAATAACACAGTACCGTACAGCGGACAAAGCACGAGACAAGGCATGAGGAGAATTCTTTTCCTTTTTAACGTCGGCCACCAAGTTGTTGAATATTTGGCACTTCACAGGAGAGCAGGAAATCAGGTACGCCAGCATTTGTAAAGCGTCAGTGTTGTCACACCATGCCTTTTATCAGCAGTATGTTTACAAAAGAGGTGGCCATCCCTGCCACTAGTTCAGGAGAGAAAGACTGTATTGAAACAGTAAATGAAGCTGATAGTATTTTTGGGCTTATATTCAGACAACTACATTTTAATTGCAGGAGAGCAGGTGTTGAATTATGCCCAGAAATAGTTGCATAATATTTGTGTACCTTTTGAGGAAGCATGCTGCTTGAGACAAACAAGCTGTATTATTAAATCCTGTGCCAGGACAAGGCATATATATCTAATTAAGCTGAATAAATATGATTTTTGTAACATACGTGTATCTTTGCATGCAGATGTACATGCACTATGTGTCAGAGGCTATGGAAAAGAATACGAGTTAATTTAGTGCTATCACATAATAAGACAGTTGTGTGCATGGTTAATTGGATAAAATTTGTGTATTTTTTTAACTCTTAATTTACTTTTGGTGAAGAGTCAACAGCACATACAGTACCTATTTCTGTGTAAATGAGCACTGAAGCCCTGGAAAAAGAAGAGGATTTTAACAGAAATGTTGCCACAGCTGAGCTAGCAGGAGCAACTAAGAAGTGACACATTTAAGATGTTAATTTTCTCAGTGGCAGTCGGATGATAGGCGGCCTGTAATGGTATCTGTGGAGAGGAGTTAACAGCTGCCGTCTTTTCTTGGTGGACGACCATATTAGAGCTGATTCCTCAGGCACTGTTAATTAGCGTATGGAGAAGAATGAGATGCAGAGGATGGTGGCGTTTGTCACTCTTGATTCACAGCAGATGATGTTTGAATCACTGTTCGATGGTAGAATCCCCCAAATTATTTTCTGTGTGTCTGTGCCTGTGTTATGCTGCAAGCTACCAAAGCCACAGTCTGAACTAGACGTCTTTTACTCCTTCTACAGTACATAAAAACAAAAATCTTCATTTGTTTGCTGTTATAGAAACAGCAAGAGGCATACAGGTATGTCTTGGAGAAAAAGCCTTCAGTTCTAGTACTTGTGCATACTAAAAAAAAAAATAAATCGTATGTAATAGCAAGACTTGTGTCCCCTGCTAAATTTACATGTCCACTGGTATCATAAAGAACTGCAACTGCAGCGTGCATGCTCGACTGTGTATATTACAGTTCATTAACCAGCCCTCAGGCTGACTAATTGTGCCAGATGGTATAATTTCTGTGTATACTTGACTTGCCATGAGTGTTACTATCTTGATTCTGATATTTATCTGCAGTAAGGGTGGGGGGAGGAAGGGTTTCTAACTCACAGGCGCCTTCCCTGAAAAGACCAATTGCAGATGGAAACAATTTAATGAGAGTTGTGATTCCAGATATATCAACAGGAATGTGAACAGTCAGCATTCATCAGGGGAGCTACCAAATAAAACAACAACCTTCAAAAAGCTTCTAATCAGCCTTTGAGCATGTTGGCTTGTGGTTGTAGGGAGGTTCACGGTCGTGTTTTGATGGCTTACAGGAGCAAGAATTAATATTCCAATGAGACTTCACTTTAATGATAAATCTCTAAAATACATAATTGCAATTTATTTTGTGTTTACACAAAGGTATTATACTCCACCCTATTTTTGTCTTCCTGCCTAAGGAGCATTGCTCCTTAGCCAAAGACCAGCACTTGGGAAATTTACCCCCTCTCACTGAATTGGTGTGTGTGTAATTTAACATGGATGACTGTTAGATTGCTTTGCGTAGGGACTCAGTAGAACATCTTGGGTTCCCTCCCGACTCTTGGATGAGAAGTATTTTATTTATCTAGGTAATTTGTCATAACAGGTAAACAAGTCAAATAAATCCCATCAAAATTTCGCAGGGCAGTGAGTGGAACCACTTCATCCAGCCTGAATTCAACTGAAGAGGTGACTTGCAAAACCTGGTGGGACATTTCTGTTGGAATTATCCCTCCAGTGATCTTCACGCAATTTAGAGGCTGTGATTTCAGAGGAAAAGAATGATTACCCAAAGGGTTCCTTCTGTAAGTACGTTTTGTTCAGAAAAAATATAATTGGAGCCAGGGAAAAACCCTTCAATGGAGAGAAGGCAATAACAGCGGAACATTCATCTATTTCTTCAAGCCTCCTTCACGTCCATTTGGCCTACAGAGCTTTATACCCTTTTTATGAAAAGGTTGTATTCATGTTACGTAGAATAAAACTGTGTGAAATTTGCAGAAATCCAACGCTTTATGCTCTTAGCATTCCTCTGTAGGCTTTCTTTAACTACATGGCAGAGATAAAATATTAGGATGCAAGTTTTTGAAGCTCAAAAACTAGATAAATAATTTTGGAAGCGAAGTTAATACACGTCTGAATACACTGCAGTCTGTTAAGTTATGTATTGAATAATCATGTTGATAAGCACATGAAAATGGAAGGTAAGGATCCTGTGCTGTAGTGGGATTAATTTTTAACAGGCACAAATACTCTCTGCTTGTGATAGTAAAACAAACTAACAAACTGCCGTACAACCACATTTTTTCACAGAGAAGGGAATGTGGGTTACAAGACAAAGCCAGTCTAAAATAAAAGCTAAACTCTTATTTTGCCTTCTGTTGCTTAACATAACTACTTACGTAGTCAATAACTGCCAGAAGAATAGTTTTTACAAAAGGCATATCAAAAGGCAAATCTTATTGCAAGGTACCATAATTTTGCCATGGCACAGCGCTTATCTCTTAAATTTAGCAGTAATTAAATCCCTTCTCTCCTGTGTCTGAACAAAACCGGCACAATCTTAACAGCTTCTTGAAACACATTATACTTTTTTTTTGGGGGGAGGGGAGACGGGGGGGAAGGGGTGGAGTGGGGGGAAGCAGCAGGCAAGGCTGGATAATTTAATTTATTTAAAGAATGTGGCTTGGAGTTGTGTATTTGGGAGGCTTGTGCGCCTGTTGCTAGGTTTGCCTTTCACTGCTATGGCAACCGCCGGGAAGCGGGGGCTCAGCCGGAGGCGGCCGCCGCGCCGTGCATCCCAGAGGACTCAGTGTCCTTGGGGTCAGCGGGCAGTTTTACACCCGAGGGACTGAGCGGGGACCAGCGTTTTTAAGATCCCTTGGCTTCAGACCCACCTGTCAGTCACGTTCTCACTTTTCCCCAGGGACCGAAACGGGTAGCGGAGGCTGAGCAGGGCTCGTGCTGTTTCCTCCGTGGAGAAAGAAAACGGTCGGGCAGGACGCGAGAGCCGGGCAGGAGTTTTTAAACTTGTCAGGACCGCACGCAACCTCACCCATCCGCACCTTGAATTATCCAGACATGTTTCTGAATGCAGCTCATGGTGTTTGCCTGAGACACCGTGATAACTTCCAATATTTATTCCAAATATTAATTGCCTGACTTCTGGCTGGTCGATGTGTTTACTTTTCTGAGCACAATCATTTTCTATGAAAAGCTGTGTTCTTGCAGACTGTCATCTGCTAAAACAGGCGTCTGAGCTGGAGTGATTTTGTGACTGTCACCCCTGGCGTGTAAGGGACAGGGAGCGGGTGTGCACTGCTCAGGGATGCACCCACCACCCGAGGAGGCAGTCACCCTGCCTCTTGTCCTCCGGGCTTAGACGTTTTGACTTGGACACACTTTGATTTCGGCACTCTGCTCCCTTTGTTTGAGCTCAGGATTGCACCTGACCTCATCCAGTCGGTAAATGTTTACACGCATACCATTCCCAAAGGAAGGGTGGATTTTCCCCTGCGCTAAACGTGTTCCCACTGGGGTGGCTGTGCTTGCCTTTGCACAGCAGCCCCGCCATTGGGCTGCTTTTCTCTGCCCGCTGTTGGGGGACTCAAAACCAGACCCTTCTCCCACGGCTTCCTGGGAGGTGCAGTCATCCCAAGGTGTAACCTGGCTGGGATGGGGCACACCGCTGATAGTGGTTGCTGCAGGGAAAGGATTGCAAGACGTGGGACAAGGGGTGTTAAACACCCTTTGCAGCCCCTTGGTCGGAGAAGATTTTTAATTTAGAGGCACTAGTTCTTGGCTGAGGATTGCTCATTACATTGCTATATGAAGAGTGGTCTTTGCTCCTCACTTTTTTCCTTTTGCATGTGATTTTGGAGAGTGAGGAGCAGAGGGGGACCTCTTTTGTTTTTTTAAAATATATATATATATATGACTGGATTTTCAAAGGGCCAGATGCTGCAAGCACTGGGTTCTGTGATGTTTTTTCACTTTGAGGTAAATGCTTTTTTACTGATTTAGGTTATATGTCTCTATGTGGGAAAGGCTTCAAATGGCTGCTGTGTTAATCTGATTTGAAGCTTTCTAGTTACTCAGTGTTACTTATATTCATAGATTTTTAAAAAAAAAAACAACTTAATTTGAACTGTAACAGTGTAAATTACAAAGTTTATATTTTTTTAATACCTTTCTAGATATCAGTTAATAGTTAAGCCTCAAGAGGGATGGGCAGGTGTACAGGAGGTGGGCTTCATCAGTCAGACCACCTACCACCGATCATAATCCCCCCCCCGCAGAGAACTCAAGCGATGGTGACCACCTGACAGACAGCCACCCACATCCTCTATGTTCCCTGTGGTGTTTGCATGCGCTGGAACTGATGCCACTACCCAGAAAGAGCTCCCAAGGGAACATGCAGCTCTGTAGGTCTCCGGTTGCAGAACGTGTCCGAGGTTTCTACTGGTGTCTGAAGGCAGCAGCGAGAACTCTTTGTGGGAGGTCTGCCCAAGTAGAAGAGCTGCTCCGCTCAGTGGCTGAGCTTTGAGAGGAAGCGGGCAGGTTAAGGAACATCCAGGAGTCCAAGAAGGGGGTTGACTGGTGAAACCAAACTGTCCTCCCTGGAACAGAAATGTCAATTAGGCAAAACCCGTGACAAGGGGAACCCTGCACCCTCTTCCCACCAGGCAGAAGGCAGTGACTTGAGAGACAGAGGTGAATGGAAATAAGTCCCTGATTGGGACAGCGGGAGAAGTTCCTCCCTGTCTACCTTGCCTTCCCAGGTGCCCTTACACAACAGATATGAGGCTCTGGAGCTGGACAGACAGGGACATGAGGAGGCTGAAGATGATCCATCCATGCTTGAGGAGTCACCAAGGTCAGATCAGCCTATCCCCCACATCACAACCACATTCTCCGCCACCTCCATGAAGAAAAACTGGCAGGTTATAGGTAAATCCCTTCTGAGGGGAACAGTGGGGTCCGATCTGCTGACCAGATCTGCCTTTTAGGGAAGTTTACTGCCTCCCTGGGATTTAGGTTAAAGATGTCAGCAGGAGACTTCCTAGCCTCGTACAGGCCTCCACTATTGCTTTTTCACATGGGTACCAATGAAGATGCAATAAGAAGTCCAAAGGTGATCAAAAGAGACTTCAGGGCCTTGGGGAGATTGGAAAAGGGATCAGTAGTGCAGGTAGTACTCTTGTCCAGCCTCCCAGTTGTAAGGAATAACACTGAAAGAAATAGGCAGACCCAGCTTATCAATGCCTGGCTCCTGAGGGACGGTGTGCTAATGAGGGTTTTCATGCTGCACTATGATGTACTGAGTACACCAGAGCACATCTGAAATGTTTGTACGCTAGTGCACATGGTATGAGGAATAAACAAGAGGAACTAGTAGCTTTGGTTCAGTCCCAGAGCTCCAACATCACTGGTGTCAGTGAGACTTGGTGGGAAAAGTCCAGTGACCGGAGTGCTGTGTTGTATGGGTTTTTCGGGAGAGATAGGCAGGACAGGTGAGGGGGAGGGTTAGTGCTGTATGTAAGCAGGGGTTGGACTGTATGGCACTTGCAGTTAGGGATGATGTGCTTGAGAGCCTCTGAGTAAGGACTAGTGGAAAAACTAATAAAGCAGATGCTCTTGTGAGAGTCTACTGGAGATCGATCATCTAGTATGGTGACACCAATGTATTATTCTATAAGGAATTAAGGGAAATCACTAGATCAGTTGCCCTTGTCCTTATGGGCAGCTTCAACTTCCCAGATATTAACGGGGACTATCATACAGCAGACACTAACAGGTCCAGGAAAATCCTAATTACTAACTTAATATCCTCTTATGAGAAGTTTACCCACCTAGTGGACGAAGGGAAGGCAGTGAACGTGTTTGGTTTTTTTAAGAAAGCTTTTGGTACTTTCTCTTACAGTATCCTTCTGGACAAGTGTACAGCTAAACACGTATACAATATGATGGATAAACAATTACCTAAACATCTATACAGTATGATGGATAAAATATTGGCTGAAAGGTTGGGCTGAAAGCATTGTAGTAAATGGGGTAACATCTGACGAGTCACTGTTGGTGTTCCTCAGGGCTCAATTTTAGGACCGGTTCTCTTTGTTGTTTTTATCAAAGACCTGGACACAGGAGTTCAGTGCACACTAAGTAAGTTTGCTGACAATGCAGTTATGCAGTTATGAGGAACTGTTGATTCCCTCAGGGGTAGTGAGGCCTACAGCGAGATCTTGGTAGATTGAAGCATTGAGCAATCACCAACCGTGTGAAATTTAACAACGACAAATGCTGGATTCTGCACCTGGTGTAATCCTGGATGTGCTTATAGAAGGGGGGACAAGAGGCTGGAATGCAGTCCTGCAGAAAGGGATCTGGGGGGTTTGGTTGATGGTAAGCTCAATGAGAGTCAACAGTGTGCCCTGGTGGACAGAATGGCCAACCCTACCCTGAGGTGCATTAGACACAGTATAGCTAAGGGGTCGAAAGAAGTGATTGTCTCACTATACTCAGCATTGGTGTGGCCTCACCTTGAGCACTGTGTGCAGTTTTGGGCTCCGTGATATGGGAGAGATATGAAAATATTAGAATGTGTCCAAAGGAGGGGAACAAAGATGGTGAAAGGACTGGAGGGCATGGCCTATGAGGACCGGCTGAGGATACTAGGTTTATTCAGTGTAGAGAAAAGACTGAGTGGTGACCTTATTGCTGTCTACAGCTTCCTCAAGAGGGGGAGCAGAGAGGGAGGTGCTCGTCTCTTCTCTCTGGTGTCCGGTGATAGGATATGAGAGAATGGCTTAAAGCTGGGTCAGGGGAAGTTCAGATGGGATATTAAGAAAAAGTTATTCACTGAGAGGGTGGTCAAGCACTGTATCAAGCTCCCCATGGAAGTGATCAAAGCCCCGAGTTTGTCAGTGCTCAAGGAGTGTTTGGATAATGGTCTTAAATATGTGGTTTAACTTTTTAAATTGCCCTGTGTGTAGCTAGAAGTTTGACCTGATGATCCCTGTGAGTCCCTTCCAACTCAGGTTATTCTATATACTTGTTTCCCTCTTTTAGTTGAAAGAAGAAATTAGACATTATGATATTTATATAGTAGTGTAAATTACATTTGCTTACTTTTTCTACATGCCTATATTTGTGAAGCAAGGGAGCTGTATTCCACTTACGCCATGATTGGAAATGAAAGACCTGGAGAGACAATATCCTGTTTCTAAGTTTCCTCATGATAGTTTTCGACACATTCATTCTTTTCTTACCCTCTGCCACTGCTTAAAAGAATAAAATCAGTTAACAACAGGCATATGTGATCAACAGCTCCTCCTACTTCAAATCTGTCTTTAAGCTTCACTTTTTTGGGAGTCCATCCTACATTAACCTTCTGCTAGGTTTTATATCAAACCAAAAATGTGTGGTAACTATGGTGCTGTGCAAATGTGTGTGTGTGTGAAATTGTAAACTTCTGTGTTTGCTAGTCTGTTGATAGGGTATGGTTGAAATCTACTGGCAAAAGTACAAATGCAGATTCTCTGAAAATTGAATGAACAATTACTTGAAGAGATGCACAAATAATTGAACTTTCATCCATTTAGGAAATAAGGCATGTTGATTTAGCTGATATTTTAGAATGAAGTGAGATCTCTAAATTCTGAGGATTCAATCAGTTCATAAAATAAGTCAAATATAAAGATGGTGCTGAATGAATCAGTAGCTTAACCAAAGAAACAAATGTGAAATAATTCAGTTCTTCCATGAATACATTGTTTAAAATCACCCCTCTTTTCTTTGGGGTAGGGTTTTTAGGGAAGGTTTAGTTTACTTCATTACAGGAAGGTTAACATTGCTTTCTCTAATGCTGGTTTTTAGAATTCAGCTCAGATATGAGAGTACAGGCGTTTTGTGTTGTTGACTATACACCACTTCATTTGTCTGGTCCGTTTTCAAGGCTGTGCCTCTCTGTCACATATGTCAAATATCTGTGTGTCTGGAGGGATCGCTATCACTCTGAGGGGTGCTTTTTTTTGTTTGTTTTAAGCAGCATATCTGAAAGGGGAAAGGACGCTGAAAGCTAACAAAGAAAATAAAAGATTCAAAAAGAAGCAACGTGCCCACAGGCTATTTCTGACTGATAGGTGTTCAAGTGGCTGTGCTTTTTTTCCAAGTGAGCGGCCAAACGAAGATTTCCTTTCCAACATTTTTCCCTGCGTCTCACCTGTGCCACACAAAGACTTTTAGTCTCCATCCACTGTTTGAATAAAATGTATTTCTAGGTCAGGCACACCCCACACTGAAAAGGGAGAGATTTGGCAGAGAGGACAGAAGCAAGGTTCAGTGCTCTACTACTTTTTCTCCCAGGCATGATAAGGTTAATGGAGTAGGATCTGTTTACTACAGTCAGGTGTGAAAACTAATGATAACTATTTTCTTTTTAAAGTAAATGCTACTTTTCAGCTGGAAGCAATTTCAGAAGTGAATGAATATTCAGAGTTTTTCTTGATAATGGGATAAAGACATCTCTTATCTGGTTGTGTTCTTACACATATTATTCAGGAGAACAAGGAAGAGATCTTATAGGGTATTGAACACTCAAACTTGTTTTCTGCAGAAGAAGGAAAAGCATGCTGTGGGAGCTGACAAAAGGAGAGTAAACCCTGAACAGTTAGCAGGAAACCCACTGTACATGATTCTGGAGTTCAGCTCTGACAGCTGCACAAGACTGTCAGTGTAACTCACTGACATTTAAACACTTTTTAAAAAGGATGTAACTAAAATCATTCCAATGTTAAAATGAATATTTTTTTTTTTTTACTAGACCCACATAGGAAAGAGAATGGAGAATTCTACAGTGAAATGAATTATTATTCTCTTATTCCGGATAGGCGTCCAGATAACAGGCAAGCTGCAAAGAAGGCTGTGAGCCTCTGCCCTTCTTTTTCCTTCCTACTCCATCTCCGTGCTGAATCTTCTCTCTTCACCTCCGCCACAACCTGGTGCCACACATCATGCCATCCAGTAGCATTTAACTCTGATTCCCTTTTCCTGTCTGTAAAAGATCAGGGTTGCAATTGCTCTAATATCTTTTGTAGCCAGAGTTTTTGTCAGGTTTAAAATGGACATAAGAACAGTGACCACAGCAGGGAAGATTAATTCATTTATTTAAGAAAACACATACATAATAGCTGTTAAAAAAGCGATGTGCTTTCCTGCTTCAGCAAGGAAGGGAGATAAGAGTCCTGATTTTTGTGCCAAAAGCTGAGAGCGTAACTCTTCAAGAAAATAAAGGTTGGCTTAATTTGTGTGTTTGGTGTATGGGGGCTGGGGAGTGAAAAGGAGGAGGGGAAACATTTGGTAACTCTTTTTGTTTGTTTTGGAGTCTCTGTTGCATGCAACTAATACTCTAGTACTCAAGCCTGTGTTCTCCTGTCTTTCAGGCTTAGTAACAACAATAAAACAGTTCTGATAATTCACCAAATGGTAAAGTATTACTTTAGAGGATCCTTTTATTCCAGTCTGGATCAAGTAAGGCTTTTTCTTACAGCCATTTTATATAGATAGCTGTAGTTATATTATTTCAGTTGGTAGAGATACATCAATTATAGGATTCTTAATTGTTTGGGTTTTGTTTGGTCAACTGTATAAAAGACAACAGTTGAAGATACAGTTTGCCTGAAAAACAGGGAGGATGTTTGCATTTTGAAAAGGGAATAATGTATTTTGTGAAGCTTCTGAAGTATACAAAAGGGCTTTTCTGCAAATATAGAAATTACACCCTGTTAGGGTAAGATGCTTTAAATGCTCAGGGTTTGAGACACACTTTTTTCAACAATGAGGACTAGGTGTAGTTTGGGCCTATTTGAAATAAATGGTTCAAAACCATATCAGGGACTCCAATTAATGCTGTGCTGGCATGAATAACAATCCTATTTTCAAAGTAGTCTTTCCCCCCTCCTTATAACTGTGCTGAATACTAGAGGCAGTTACAGCTGAACAGTCACAACGGTTACAGGCAATTGCTTCCACATTTCAAGACAGACATAGGAGGTTTAATTGCTGCTCTTGTACGTTGTCAAAATGACCGAGGGAGTGGAGCAGTTGCCTTATCAAGGAGACTGAAAAGGTTGGGACTCTAGTTTGGAGCAGAGATGTCTGTGGTAGGGTATGACTGAGGATTGTAAAATTGGTAAGAAAAAAGGCAAGCGATGAACTGTTATTCACTAAATCTCACCACAGAAGAGCTAGGAAATGGATTTAAATGGATTTGAAACAGATAAAGTACTTTTTTATATAGTGCATAGTGGACTTCTGGAGGTTGTGCAGGCAGACGCAATATGAGCAGGTACAAAAAAGGACTGACAAACTGTGATGGATGACTCCTCCATAAGCAGATAGGGGATACACAGGGATATGCCTTTTAGCATCCATAATCCAGTTCTTGTAGGTGCTAGGGGAGCACAAGAGTAATGAGCTGTAGGTAGTGTTGAGTATCAGGTGTCCTACTGGCACTGGTCAAGGTGCACCATGGGCCTGGCCTAGTACAGCATTTCTTATGTTCTTAAATGAGTGAAAAATTTCATTTAGAGATCAAACTTTTTTTCTTCCCCCCCTGGGTGGGAAGTCTAAGCTGCATTTTGACTTAATTTGTAGTCTCAGTTTGGGGCCCAGTTTGCTCACCTTAGCTGTCGTTACACCTCTGAGCTGAAGCTGTGAGCTGCTGACTCGTGGTTTGAAATCCCAGGCCAAAGACTGTCATCAATTTTAATGTGCGGTACGGGCAGAATGGTGAATTGCAGCTGTGGGCAGGGGCTACCTGCCAGTCCTGTACCTGATCTTGTCCTGATGTAATCAAAGCCAGGCTGCACGACGACTTTGTCTCCTGTGCTTTTACTGGGCAGCAAAGGAAACCTCTGCCTTCTCTCAGCTGAGAGTGGTGCTGCTTGTTGCTCCCCAGCAGCCAAGGAGAGGGTGAGGAGGAGAGAGGTCCTGGACTCAGCTGGAATGCAAAGATGTCTTTGCCACTTACCAGCTGAGATTTTTTTTTCTTGTCTTTGTGAGTGCAGAGCTCAGCTCTGTTCTCCTGTTGCTTTTAGTCAAATCACAGGGAAAAAAGCACGATGGCAGAGGAGATCTTGAGCAAACACCTGCCTCACCTGATGATGTTAAACACCAATGACTGCAAGTCTCTGCTGAGACCACAGTCTGCTTCTGTGAGTGTTTTACTGGCATGCTAAATTTGATTGCAGTTATTGGTTTGAGTGGAGAACTTATTGCTGCCAAGAGTGGCTGTCTTAACGGACCCGACCTTGGCATATGTCCTACTTTGGAGACAGTATGGGCAAAATCAGTAGACTGCCTGACCAAAAATACTTGGTCTACCTAGTTATTTGAAAGCTTTGAGGAGTCAGATTGAAATGTGTGACTAATTTATGGGGTTTAAGCCATCTTAACTTTTTCCTTTCTTTTTTTGAATATTGGATACCCAGTGTGGAACTTAGCTGCACACAGCATGTTTCCCAGTGCCAGAGGGAACCACTCTGCCTCCAGATCCGGCCTGAAGAAGGAAATCGGAGTTGCTGTTAGTGTAGATGATCCTTAAAAGTCCTTCATCCTAGCATTGCAGCAGCATGAACATATTATTTATTTAATATGAATATATTTAGGTTACAGTGAAGAAGTGTTTGTAAAGTTCAGTAGATTGTTTTTATTATCTGCTGTCATTGTGATTTGTTGAAATGAACACCTTTGAATACTATGTGAAAATAATCACCATGCAGAGTATACCACATAGGTTACTTAAGTGGAAGAAGATTATTTGTTCAGGAACCAAAACATCAGGAGCTAATATTGATGTAATAAAACATATTCTGTTAAAATTGGTTAGAAGCAGAAAAGCCTTACTATGGGGTCATGTAATTAAGGTGTGGAAACCAATGCTGCTAGGTGTCAAGTTAGGCCTTGATAAACTAAAATCGGGAAAAGATATTAATATGGCTGGACAATATGAACTATGGTATTTAGCTAGGATAGTAAATTATAAAAATGTATAAATGCATGTGTGCCCAACATAACTCATTTATATATGTTAGGAAGAAATGTATCTCTTTTTTTATGAATATCTTGTGCTAGTGGGCCCTCCTTTTTGCTAACTTTTTCTAAATCGTCTGTTTCTGGACACTTTCAAACAGGAGAGTAATGTAAAGCAGTCATTGATATTTCTTTTCAATTCTGTTTATTTCACCAGGCTTGCAGAAAATGCTTTTCCAGATATTGGGATGCTCCATCCACTGGAATGCATGAATCTGTTTTTTGGAAATGTGTGCGTTGTGCAAATTACATTGCAGAAAGAGCTGTCTCTTTTGGAGACAAATGTACCCAGCACTGGTGCGTTTCTGAAGTAGGTGAGCGAACACCGTGCGAAGAGAAGCTCAGAGATTTGGTTGCTGGTGATTGAGTGGGAAAGGCTTTTAAGGTGTCAGTAGTGTAGAAATTTCATCTTCAATTCTGAAAGCACTCTTGTCTGTTGATGTTTGTATTTTGGGAAAGGCTTGGCCGTTAATTGGACTGTGTGCATGTGTGCCTTCAGTGATGTCAAATAAGAGTTGGCCAAGGACAAGGAGCTGTCCCTAGGCAACGTTGTTACACTTGCAACTAAATTTTACAGACAAAAGCAATTGTTTTCTTGGCCTGAAGACACCTTTGTCTGTTTGGATGAATTGTTCGTAACTGAGACATAATCTTCCAGTTCAGAACGACTGGGAAAACTGTATGCCATTTATGACACCACATTTAAAAAAATAAGGCGAAGTTAAAATAAACAAGGCCACAGGCAGTGGTTGAAACATAGTATTGTGGATTTTGCACTATAGTATTCATCCTTATCGCTGGTTCTCCTTTCAGGTTTGGTTTCACAGTTTAACCACAGGTGCTTTGGGGGTACTCAGCTGTCAGACATTGATATGCACAGTTCTAAGTAACCATTTATGCTGCATCTGTATGATGGGGACTCCTGTTCTTTGGCAGCTAGACATCCGGCTGAAATTATTTTGAAATCCTCTTGGTGGTTTTTGAAGTAATAATAAACTTAACTCTTCTCTCTCTAGTACCCAGGTTAGAAATTATTATTGGACTGCTGGAAATCAGGACTCTAGCAAATGGAAGCGTTCCTTATATTTTTTTATTGCCAGAGGAGGCAGTTGTCCACTTTTCACCAAGGACTACCTTAGCAAAACAACCTAAATTTTCAGAGGCATTTGTAGTTATGGTTGACAAGTCCAGCTTTTGAGTTGGATGCTATCTAGAAAGCCTAGAAAAAGCAGTTTTGACAGTATTTTGTCCATGTTTTAGAAATTAAAGTAGCTGCTGTTCACCTGGGAGCAAGTCCCAGGAGTTTTGGAGATACAGTTGATGTAATCGCACACCACAGACGTTCTCCTGTGGCCTCTGTATTCCAGAAGTGAAAAAATGTACAAAATTTATATAAAACTTTTATTGTAATGTTTCTGCTTGTAGCTTCATCATTTCAAGTGCTATGACAATAGGGATGCAGAGAAACAGAAGGAGGTTCGGTCAGTTTTCAAGTGTCTTAAAATCTTTCTGCTTGTCTCCAGTTTTGGCACAGCCAAAGGTTTTTGCATATTCTGAACCAATTGTATTCAGACTACATTCTGTATTCAGAACCACATGNGCATATTCTGAACCAATTGTATTCAGACTAACCACATATTCTTTTATTTAACATGTTGAGAATTGAAGATTTGCTAATAACTGTAGCTTTCAGTTGGGATGGGAGGTGAGTCTGACAAATGTTTTATTCCTCATTTTCCATCCCTTCAAAAGTGTTGGTATTGAGCCACAACTTTCAAGATTGACTATATGTATTTTTAAACTTAAGTGTCTCAGAAAATGAAGTTCACAGAAAACATCTGAAAACTGGTGATCTTTGGAGGTACGTCCATTAGGCACACTGTCCTCACTTTGAAAAGTATATATTTAGGATCCGATTTGCAAAATAAGGTTATTATCACAGCTTGAAGTATTTCAAATACAAAGGATGTGTTGCTGGTGTGAGAAAAGTTTGAAGAGGGTAATAAGTATATCCCAGTTATGGCAGCGTGAATGCCATCCAAGATCTGTCAGGAAACAAATTATTTACCAGCAGACTAATAATCTTTATTTCCAAAAATTCCTACTTGACATGAGAGCTGCTAGATGCAGTACAGTGAGAGGAGTTGAAATAACTTTGAGGTCTAACCACTTTGACCTTAGATGTAGGCCGTATATGCTAGATTCCTAAAATAACTTTAATATCTACATTAGACTAGTTGTCAGGCTGTGTTCAGCCTCGCAGCCTGCTGTGTTTCAACATGACTTGAATAAGCTTTTAGATCATGGCTTTAATCCTAGAGATTTTGAAGCAGCACCACAGTGTCTTTTAAAATACATGGGTATGAAGCAGCTGTTGAAAATAGAATACCATGGATGAATAGACCTCTCTGTTACAGATATAGGACTTGCTACCATTTTTCCTTGAAAACACATTTCTGCAGTGCACTTGCACAATAAATCTGGATTGATTACAATGCATGGCTTAAATAAACTCCCCTATGAAGAGCAGTAATGGGGCCCAACTGCCTATAGATTAGCTTCCAATAATCTTCAATATATCCTTATCACTTGCTTTTAAGTGTAGGGTTTTTACATGTGAATAAAAGCCACATATTCAATTAGGAGTGTTAAACTGATACAGATTAGGGGAAATCAGTTCAAGTGGTGCCTACATGTTTTGGATCTCTTAGGTCGAGCCTGTAAGCATGCAGGCTAAGGTCCACATTCCCAATGACACATACAAATAGCATGGTATTAATAAATTCAGAATCTTTTTTGACAGAAAATAAAATAAAACAACATGAATGTACAAGCAGATATATATATTTTGTTACAGGGTTCCTTAAAAATAGTTGCTGGTAGAACAGGTTTTTCTACTTGAACAAAGAAGCATATCTTTAGTCCTTTGGTAATTTAACAAATCTCAATTTCATCAAATTGGGGCTAAATGCTCAGGAATTCCTCTGACAAAGGGTTTCCTCACAATCTGGAAGATTATCTGATTCTGATTTAAAGAGACTTGTAGTGATGATGGCTGACTGAAGATAGAAGTCTCTGAGACCATTAGGAAAGAAGAAAGAAGGGGGGGGGGGGGGGGGGGGGTGGGGGAAGAGAGTATTTGAATTTCTCACAGTAGTAAAGTGAGTACAATTATACCTGTCCTTAAATTTTGTGGTGAGTGGAATCAAGGCCCCTGGTGTCAGGTTGGATCTGCTTGCTTTCCTTTCTTCTTCTACTTCTCTGTCCTTTTGTTATGTGCAGACCCCACACACTTGCCTGATGAAAAACTTGCATTTATTCTTATAGAGTCTTTAAGTTTAGGTGTATTAACAAAAAAGGGCTCTTAACTTAAAAGCTTAATAGAGAATAAAGGATTGCTGTTACTCCTGAACTGAGTCAGGGGAGCAGTGGGTGGCTGCTTCTGATGAAAATGAAAAAGAGGTTCCAGAAGGCCATTACCTTGGAAATCCCATCCAGAGCAGGACTATCAAGAGCTAACAGCTCTTCCTAGGTACTGGGAGTTGTCCACAGAAGGAGGTGGCATTATCATGCCTGGAAGGTTTATTGCATGATCATGCATTCCCATCCCATGCCCATCCATAGGGATTGTGATCCCTGAGCTGGCACGGGAGTGTCCGATTAATTCAAAAGCACTTGAGACTGACTGCCGATTTAAGTCTTCTTTATTGCCAACAGCTCCTGCTGAATCACCCTTAGGCATGTCTGGGAAACCTCACTGTTTAACCCTTGCAGCATTGGGTCTGACCTTCTGCTTCAGCCAGCATGGCTGTGAGTCAGTGGATTGCTTGGGCGCAAGCTGGGACCTCTGCACTACACTGCATTGACAGTCTTAAACATAGCGTGTACCTTCCCCTCTACCCCATCTCCCCTCCAGCATCCAGATGTGTGAGTGTGCTCTCATCTCCCCTTTTGTTGCCAGGGAAGGATGAGCAAGGTACAGCTTAAGCTATAGCTGTTTCAAAGCCCATATGCATGTGCTGGTTGCTCAGCTGAGCCAGACAGACTTGAAAACAGAGCTCAGAGCTGTAGGCTTCCCCTCACTAGAGGCAATGATTTGGGTTTTGCATCCTCTGCACAGCAGCAAATTTCCTCAGAACTTGTAGGATGTTACCGCTTGTCTATTCTCTGTCAAGTGAAGCTGAAGTTTTTTAACGAGTTCAAAATTGTTGGAGAGATCAGATTAGGGGGAGGCAGGGAGGATAATAGATCAATAGTTCAATCTTTTAAGTAATCTTTCCTTAGGACCCAGTCTTTAAATAACGTTTCATATCTTCACCTTTAAATAACGTTTTGTATCTTAGAGAAATTCATTCCAGTCTTCAGTCTTGCAACAAGTGACAAAGGAGCACTTTGTGCTTTCATGCTGCATATTGAAGGATTGCCTTAGTAGCATGAGCATCCTGCGTTTCTCAAAGGAAGCACTCTGCTCTGTTTCTAAACTTCAGAAGTTAAGCGAGGTGGGGTAGAAGAAGGGGGGGAGCATGTCTTTGTAGACTTGTGAAGCTACGTACTGGTCTTGGACTCAAAATCCATGACTTAAATGTTAAAACCTGAAAAATTCACACTTATTTTGACACAAATTCTCAGATCCAGTCCAGTACTTAAACTCTGAAGGTTTGATTCTGCTTCTAATTCAAGTTAAATTTTCTTTTAGAAATAAGCTACGTATCAACATGTATTCCCCTTGTAATCCAGAAGTGAAGTAATAAAGAAAAATAAAGGAAAGAAAAAAGTTTAGTGCAGTTGAAATCAATACTTTGCATGCTGGCAGGTTCAAGTATGCTTGCACTATAATCATTAAAGTGTAGTTTTGGTTTTGTTTTTTTTTTTTTTCCTCAGTAATATCTTCCTGTATTGCCCAAGATCATGAGTTAACTGTAAAGTCGGCAGTGAAAATATTTTTAAGTAAATGACTCTCATCTTTATTTGGGTAACTGTTTTTTGACATATTTTTTCTTCCCACTGAACAGTTGTAAAACTTCAGCTGTTTTAGCAAACATAGTCTGTCATTTCAATAGTATCTTTTAATCCAGCAATGTTTTAAAGTATTTAAAATGATCCAGAAAAGTTTTTCCCGTTTCATCAACTCTACTTTAAAAGAACAAAAAAAACCCAAACATGAAACTTTTATGATTTGAAACAGAGATCCGTGTTTCTGCTCTTAGAGAGAAGAGTTAGGTTAGACTTGCAACCATTCTGCTGTATTTGAAAATCAGACAGAAGTCCACTTGGAAGTATAAAGTAAATTGAGCACAAAACAAGAATAGCTATGGCTCAGTTAATAATTCAACAATGCAGTTTCATTAGTTACCATTTAACATAACTAAGAAAAGAGTATGTGGTATGAAAAATAACCATAACGAAGGCCAATCTTGGGAAAAAAAATCAGATTGTGTGTATAATAGCCCATTACATCATTTTTGTTAAATGAAACCAAAGGTTTTGCTAACTATCTCAAAAATTCCTCTTTCTGTTTAAAGGGAATAAGTATGGAAATATTTATCGGCAATATTTTCTTATACATTGTCTTGCTGTTTAATTCATTTAATTCTTTCACAAAACAATAGCTGGGTATATGCGGAAAGACTTAGTGAGACACATGATATCACAGCTTACAGGGAATTGCTTGTCGTGACTGCACAGTCTTGCAGACCTGGCCTTGACCAAGGACACTTGGAAGTGGTACAAGAAAACGCTTAAGAAATATTTTAATTTGATATTTTGTGTAATGAATTTACTTCCTAGGCACCATCTTCATTACGAGAAACTATTCATATTAAGCAGCGCTGCACAAGCTAATCATGCAGCAGGTACTAGAAACACGGTGGAACAGGAAAAAGCAGTGAGTAAAAACACAAACTAACAAAAAAAGTTTGCCGTGAGAGCTCTGTGGCTAGGGATCGACGCTGCTTTTGCATACCGAGCTGCTATGGCCAAGCTGAAACTTGTGCTGGGCATCCTCAACCGCTGCATCTGCAAACCGAAGACTGTTTCTTTTCAAGCCGTGTTTCTTGTTCTGTGTGCCTCGATCATCCTCGTGTGCATGCTGCTGCTGTGATGTGAAGGGGAGGTTAGAGAAGAGTCCCCCAGAAGACAAGCCGTAGCAGGGTCCGTTACACCAAGTGGCTGTCACCTGCCCTCAAACAGGTCAGGATGGGGCAGGGTGCAGAAATTAACCTTTGAGACAATTTTTCAGGGATAGGAGATGTTTTCATGAATGGGAGTTGCTGATGAGAAGTCTACAAAGCTTTCTGAAGGTTTGTAAACTATTCATGTATTTCCCAGACAATCTTCCCTGACAAGTAGACCCTCTCTTTGCGGTCACAATCCTGTGAGTTTGAGAAAAGACAGAATGGATCAAAACAAAATATCTTGAATTGATTTCATGTGGTCTGAACGAGGCAGGAGTGCCTTTTAAGCTATGAAATATTTAAGTCAGAAGCTACCAAATAATGGTATTAAACCACAGTAAACAATTAAAATAGATCTGATGGTTTATATGCTGGTAAAAGCAGTGATTGCATTTTGCTCTCTGGAGCTTCTTTATGAATCTGAACTAACTTCCCAAAGAAAATTCAGAGGACCTGACAGAGTAACAGTTGGTTGTATTGAAGTGACCAGGCTTCTTAATGTAAAACAATAAGGAACTATAAAATAATGCATATTGTCATTGAGAGAGCCTTTCTATGGTGGCATGCCAGCTATGAAATACTTGCTGCCCACCTGGCTGGGATGCCAGAGCCTGACCCTGAGCAATAGCTCAGCCTTGTGCAGTTTGCTAGAAGAGTCAGCTGACATTTGGGTTTTGTGTCCTCGTCTTGGCTCAAACTAGCAAATTATTTTTCAATGCCAACCTCATACACTGTACATTCCCTATGCATTTTCGCTGTAAATATAAATTTTGTAAAGTTAGCTTATCTGCATTAACCTAAAGTCTGCTGTACTTATAGTTCACTTCAACAGGGAATCGGCTCATCCCTTAAATAAAGTTAAGGGCACGGGGATACACTCACAGGGGGACTGGGGTTACAGGGTGGTGCTAGATATATATTTCTTCTTCTGTTCTTTGTTATGCTTATATTTAGCAAATGGATTACAAAATTTATTTCGTAAGGAAACTCATGCTTTAATCAAACTAAATTTAGTAACAGCTAGATTTGTCAGAAAGAGAAAGAAATGAGCGTGTTGTGTAAGTAATATCAAGTCAAGCCCACAATTTCTTAAATGTTCTTATAAGCTTTCTACTTGTTACCAAAAGTTACACTTACTGCCACAAGTTCCTATGGAGATAGGAAAGCTAACTCTACATGCTCAGAAAAAAATGGTTATCAATGTAATTATCTCAATATAAATAGCTTTTCCTAGCTTTGAATAACCTCTTTAATTTTGTGTACTTTACTGTTTAGAAGATTCTGATTTTCCACTTGGCAATTCTGCTATCAAAATCAATCTCAAAGGCCAAATCAAACCTTTACAGATACCCATTCAATTCCACTGTTATCTTTGTGGTTGTTACACATGTAGCACTTGGTATGAATCAAAAATTTAGTAACCACAGTTGCTGATGCATATGGAGACCTAGAATGTAAATGGCATCACATGTGGTAGTTTTGCATGATAATTGTTTTCTCCTACATACAGACAAGGCAAGTGTAATTTAAGACAAAAGAGGAGCAGATCTGCTAAGACTGAGATAATAGTGTTGTTAGAGCAGGATTTTTTGTGTAAGACAGAATATACAGGGAAAGGAAATATCTTTAATTGGAACTACTGTGATATTGCTGGAATGAGCAGAAAAGCTTTTGAGCAAAGCCCTTACCTATGGCTGAAGGTCCAACATATGGATTTCTTTTCTGGATGCTGAAGAATGAAGTACAATATTAATATTGCTGTTTAAGAGTTTTGCCAGCAAGTAAGGAGCTATAGAACAGAAATAACAATTAATGACTTTTTGTACAACTCTGTAATAATCCTCAGTAACTAATACAGGTATTTTAATAGTTTTGCAGAGTAACATCCGCTGTCATCACCAGTGAGGCAAACAAAACCTAAGTGACTGTCCTGCTCTGAAGTGTGCATGTATGAATACCTACATATATTGGTGACTATTTCATACCTACTGTGTTCACAGCATGTCCTGCTATATTGGGTACCTGTATTTACAATATAAAGGTGATTTATATCTTGTCTGAGAAATTGTCTGAGAGAAGGATAGAAAAGGTTTCACTTAACTGATGCTTCCATTTTTTGATCTCAATCTGAATTGCGGATGCCTCAGAGGGTGGATCAGCATAGCTGTTGTGTATTAGCATGCAGCAGTGAAGTGGGAAGTGACAACTGACTGGAACCCACAGAAGGAATATATTTGTAAACTGTGGGTTTTTAAAATTAAATTAAGTTGATATTTGAACAAAACCCAACACTATCCATGCTCTGTAAAAGAGCCGTGGGACCTTTGACCAGAAAAAGGGCAGAAAAGAGCTGTGAAAAATATCAGGATGATAACTGTGCAGCACTGTTTCTTAGAAGAATGTTAGAAAAGTTGGCTGAAGATAGATCAGATGTTGGGGAAGAAAGCCACTTTTGCAAAATACAGCACTTTACGTGGATTATTAGCTACATAAGAGTTAAATAAAGCAACAGGCATTAGACTTGAACTCCTGAGAGAATACTCCAGAACTGGTGCAGCACCATTACTTTCACTCAGCTCAATATAGCAAGCAGATTTTATATAGATCAGAAAATTCTAGTTAGCAAGTGACCTATGTATCTTAGTTATATCTTTTAGGAGAAAGATGAGATCACTGGTGAACACTCATTCAAGGTGTAAATGAGGGTACATATAAAAAAAGCTGAATTACTAGGAAATAAATACGAAAAGACCAATATTTTAGCTGTTTTATTTTAAAAATAAGATGCTGAAGGTTCATTTAAGAAGCAGAGAAGGAGTATAGGGCATTTCCTCTTAAGTTCTGTAACAGTGACATTTTGGAATGGAAGAAGGTAAAACCCCAAAGTATGTTTGGCAATGGGTTAGCTCAACAAAATAATAAAAGGCATCTGCAGTTGTCCTTTAATTTTTAAGGGGGGAATATTTTAATCTTCTTTACTCTCCATTTTTCTGTCATTTTTTTTGCAAATGGAGTTCCTGCCTTGAAAGGCTTAACATTCATTTTTGTGCCGCTGACTCATAGCACAGTTCTGGCGCAAAGTGAAATGCCTTGTTTTGAGTGTTAAGGTGATGCATCACTCTTGACCCTTATCCTGTGCACAGAGCGAGCTGCATCTTAATTAAAACAAATTATCTTATTTATTCTGCATTCTCAAAAAAAAAAAGGGAAGGGGGGAGGGGAGGAATAGATATGGGACTGAAGCAAAAATTCTGTTAGCACAATAATAGTTCCCAGCCACTCCCAAATCCGAAACTTGTCACACTAATTCTCTGCTTCATCAAATGTGCTATAAATTTGGTGCTGAGAATTGGATCCAAACTCCATTTTACAACATTTTCTAAAGTCCCATTTTGCACAAATATGAATTATTAAAGAATGTATGTTAAGAACATTGGTGCTTCATGTTCTGTTGTGGTTGCGTGTGAAACCTGGTGGTGACTGCTGCCTTTGATGGCTTTTTCCTGCAGAGCTGGGACAGCCAACTAGAATCCAAGGGAATGTTAGTCACAGCAGCCTGTGGATAGATCAAAGCTTGTGAGTTAAGTATAGCCCTGCATAGTCTCACTGCTTTTCCTTCTTTGCATGAAGGGCAAATGTACTCCTGTTGCTATTTTGCTGATGTAGGGTCAGTCTGAACAGCTGTTCTAATGCAATTGAACAGGTACTTTAGACAGTTAATCTTCTTGAACAATGCTTCTTCAGGAGTGTAAATAAGGAACAACTCCAGCTCAGTGTAGAGACAGCAACTAGAGTTATGAATTGAAGACCTGGGCCTTTAAGAAGGGCATCAGTCATGAAAGCCTGAAGGCCTGGTACATTGGCAGCAGATGAGCAGATAAAACATTTCTTGCCAATTCCTTGTGCTACACCACACTCCTAGAGATGTTGTGTTATATATGTGTCCCAAAGCGGGGGACTGATTGAATAAGAACAGATTTGTCCATGATGCTTTCAGCTCCTTTCAACAATATCGAATTAAGATTGTTCTAGCAATTCCCTCTTTCCTCCCTTTCCCTTTTGTGCCAAGCAGTACTATGACTGTCTTTTTGGTTAATTTAGTTTTAATGTTTATGTAGATCTGTTGCAGATGGAGTGATGCACTTCTCTTGTAGGGAGAAGCAGCAGTACGTTTATTGATATAAAATAGGGATTTAACAAAGTTTGATGGTAAATGCGGTAGTGTTTTAACAAGATTTGATGGCAAGGTATACTTGGTTATTTACTGCATGGAGGACAGGGTCAGACAGGACTGTCAGGGATACCCTCCCATTCAGTCATGAGGTTCATGAAGGACCCCCTTGTTTTCTAAACTCCGTCTCAGAGAGGAGTCTAGGTGCAGCTGGATTCAATCCTCGTTCCAGACCTGGTCAACAGTTTATGTCTAAAGGATTATATGTTCACAATCAATCTTTTATATCACTTAGCTAAGATTTCAAAGTTTAGCATGCTATTAGTCACTTACCGAGGATCTGTTGTGGCAAGGAATCTTTGAGTCTCAAGAAGTAACCTCGAGCGGTGTCCCTACTCAAGGGGAGACTCTGGCATGCAGCCCGCTGCCATGCAGGAGATCTCAAAGTGCTCTTGGGCTGTTCACTATTTATGGGGGTAAGATTATTAACTTATAGTCATATTTGCATATTGAACACAGTACCAGTATTGTGGTTAGTTAGGCGACCACACTGCTCAAGTTAGCCCTTGGCTATTGTGTTGTTATCTGTCTCCCCCAAACCACCTTTGAGCTGGGTACAGCCATCACACCTACATGCACCCATTGTGACCACCACGGGTGGTTATTGCTTGGGCAGCATTATGGGTGTCGTGGTTTAGGCCAAGTTGGCTACTGGGGACCTGGGGGACCCCAAATGGGACCGACAGATGCTCCCCCCTACCCCTCTTCAAAGAGAGAGGCAGAGGAGGGAAAAAGAGACTTATGAGTTTAGAAGGAACTAAGCTACTTTAATGAAATATTAATAATAAAATAAAAGGAAAAAATAAAATATATGCAAAACCATATCAAGCTCCCAGGATGACAATCACGACACCGGCTGGCACTGGGGCAGTCCCAGACTGGACTCAGTGATGGACGGGAACTGGATTCTGGATCTGAATTCAGGATCGGGATCACGGGCAGATGAACAGAGTCCTCCTCAGACGTCGGCCATTGAAGGAAGAGAGCTGACCCTTTGATCCCTCAGCTTTTATACTGAGCATGAGGCAGGTGGGATGGAACACCCTGTTGGTCAGTTTTGGGTCACCTGTCCTGTCCACTCCTCCCTGCAGGTGGGACCCCACTGCGCTTTTCCGCTTCCCGCCCTCCAACGGGGCCAATAGCCAAGTTGGTTGGCCTTGGGTGTTATAGCAATAAGTATAAGCAAGAGCCTCTCTGCACACCATGCCTGGGCATCAGCTATAGACAATTGGTCTTATGACTCTGAAAGAGCGAACAGTGTCTGCCCAATATGCTGTTAATTTCAGTAGTTAGAAGAGGCCCAGCTAAGAAGCAAAGTTACTGAACAAAATAGGTTCTGTTGTACCTCAAACCAAGACAATGGGAGATAAAGGTCAGGTAAAGGTCAGGTTGGCGGTGAAGCATACTGCCACAAAATCTAGAAACATTTGCTGGCTCTTACTGAAAAATGCACAAGTACAAATACAAATACTGACAATGCGGAAAACGGTCTTTTAGTCAGTGCAGCATTACCTGAACTTGCCAGGAACAGCGATGTCTTGAGGAAACGTTGAACTTTTCTAGTCAACCCTGGTTTGAGCAGAGGTTTGGACTCAATGACCTCCAGAGGTACCCTTCCAACCTGAATTATTCTACGGTTGGGGATGTATGGTGTGTCCTAGCTGGATCAGAAGGTTTTGATCTTCCGCTTTGATGCAAGGACAAGTCCATGCAATGGGCTTCCAGGGTGGAATTGGGTGTCTTACAATCACAGAATGACGCAGAGGTGAAGTAATCAGTCCCCAGTTGCAGTACTAATCCTGGTCTCCAATATCTGGCAATTAGCCTTAATGCACTTGCAACAAGTGGTGCCCTTCAGGGTCTTTGTCCTTCAATGGTGCATCTTAGATGTGTAATGGAAGTACCTGATCTGCTTTGATAGCTTCAATTTCTGGCCTCAGTTAATCGGTGTGACCACGTGTGATTTCATTACAGTCTAGGTGGAGAAAGTTGTTCCTTTCCACTGGTTTTCTGTGGAAGCTTCTAGCATTGTTGCTCCTCTGAAATTGGCTGTTACTTTTTTGAAGTGAACTGATGGGAAGGTTGTGTTGAAATAACGTTCAACATAAAACTACTACAAATATTCCATTTATCTATGCTTTCTGAAATCCAAGATTTAATGGAGTATTTTCTGTGCTGCTTTTTAATGAGTAGCATGAAACCTGTGTTCAAATTAATTATGTGCATTGGCAGTGAAGGCCTTCTGACTTTTTTAGGGACTTCCCATCCTCTCACATAACACGTTTTTAATTAATTTAGAGTTTATAATACCTTCGTGCAAAACACTTAAAGGATTTGGATCAAGACCTTAATATTTCATAAAGAAACTTAAATTGTGTGGTGAAGAATTGACTAAAGAACAGTAACTCCATTATAGTTTTACCTCATTCAAGTTAGGTTTTTATGTATTACCCCTATGTCATAGATGGTGAATACAAGAACAAAAATAGCTTTTTTTTTTTTTTTTTAACACAGAGGGCAGGAAGAGTTAGTGTTCGCTGTCTTAAGAGGTGTGAGTTAGCTATATAAAAAAACAGTAGTGTTATGTACTTTATTCACATTGATATGCTTCTAATTGGGTTTGGCATAGTAATGAAGTTGTTCCTTTGATCCTGAGATTTCAATACGGTTCTGAAAAGAAAGCTGTTTTTACAGAGTCATGCTATCTTGGTCCCTCCTCTGCCTGGTAACATTGAAATGTTTTGACCAATTTTAAATTTAGGTGATGAGTACTTGGAAATATCAAGAAACTGGGTGAACAGGGAAGAGAGGAGGAAAAACCATGAAATATGTTAATCTGAAAAGCATACACTTCATTATTAGCTCATCAAGATGTCTGATGGAGCTGAACACATCGAAATATGACTTGACAGAAAACTAAGTTTTCTTATTTAGGTTTGGGGATGAGAATAAAATTTCTGAGACAAGAAGGTGTAAAGCTTTTAGTGAGAGAAACTGTTAAAACAAATATGTTTAAATGATAAAATGGTGGAATTGCATGGTAGTATTCAAAGCTAAAACTGTACCTACTAATCTACATTTTATTCCCTTTCTAATTTGATTTTGGAAAACTGCTGCTGCTATATCTCAATGAGATTGCAAGTGCTTCTGTCAAGTTTGGATGAATGCCTTGTGCAGAACATAGCTGCATCTGCGTGTTAGCAAATCTGGATGGTCAGCCAGAGTATAACTTATGTAAAATGCAGTCACAGAACCACAGAATAGTTGAGGTTGGAAAGCATCTCTGGAGGTCATTTAGTCTGATCCTACTTCACAAAGAGGGCTACCTAGAGCCCAGTACCATATATAGATCTTCTGCAAGGTTTAAATCTATTTTGTTTTATATTTGTATTAAAAGCATAATACCACCTATTTTTATTTACTTCAGGTAAAGTTATCGGTTAATTTTGGAAATTACTGCAAGCAAATTCTAATAATTCTGCACCTCACTGTTGTCCCAAGAGAACAATCTTCCAGTGGCTTCAGACCTTGTTTAAGATATACTACATACTATATTTCTGTCTTGTTTTTCTAGCTTCCCCTCATAAATACAGCTGCCTTAGAAATACCATATCAAAATGCATGGATCACTTTAATTTAAAACCAAAAAATTCTAAAGACCGCAAGAACTCTAAAGCATAATTTAGCAAAGCAGGAAAGAGTGTTAATCATTGAGATGCATTGGTCTTCTTTTCAGTGGTGTAAGATTTCTAGAGTACACTGAAGTACCAGAAGTTAAACCTTTGACTTTGAAGTTTTGAGGTACTCTGACTTTGGGTGTGATTAGGTTTGTGAGGGGTTTTTTTGGTTTTGTTTTTTGTTTGTTTGGGTTTTTTTTAAGTTGAAAGGAGTGTGAGCCTGCAGAAACTATTCAGAGATTGAAAACAAATGGTAAATAAAGCAGGCAAAGATACTTTAAGGATCATTTATCTGGGTGGGCCATTGTAAACACTTTAAAGATATCGATTTACACCTTTTGGTAGCAACTTTAATGCAGTAAGCTGTGGGCAGTTACTTCACAGAATCACAGAATCACAGAATTTTCAGAGTTGGAAGGGACCTCTAGAGATCATCTAGTCCAACTCCCCTGCTAAAGCAGGATTGCCTAGAGCACATTACTCAGGACTGCATCCAGGCGGGTCTTGAAAATCTCCAGAGAAGGGGACTCCACAACCTCCCTGGGCAGCCTGTTCCAGTGCTCTGTCACCCTAACTGTAAAGAAGTTTTTCCGTGTGTTGGAACGGAACTTCCTATGTTCCAACTTATGCCCATTGCCCCTCGTCCTGTCATTGGGAACCACTGAAAAGAGTCTGGCTCCATCCTCCTTCAACCCACCCTTTAGATATTTATAAGCAGTAATAAGGTCTCCCCTCAGCCTTCTCTTCTCTAGGCTAAAGAGTCCCAGCTCTCTCAGCCTTTCCTCATAAGGGAGATGCTCCAATCCCTCAATCATCTTGGTTGCCCTTCGCTGGACTCTCTCCAGCAGTTCCCTGTCCCTCTTGAACTGGGGAGCCCAGAACTGGACACAGTATTCCAGTTGTGGCCTCACCAGTGCCGAGTAGAGGGGGAGAATGACCTCCCTCGACCTACTGGACACACTCTTCCCTATGCAGCCCAGGATTCCATTGGCCTTTTTGGCGACAAGGGCACATTGCGGGCTCATTGACAATTTGTTATCTTGAGCTTTTTGTTTCTGCTACAATATAAAGAAAGAAATTAATGGATAGCAAAATGAACTTTCACAGCTGACTGAAGAAGTACAGAGAAAAAACAAAAGATGACCATGAAATTGCTCTTAAGGACCTTCTGTGCTGTCAGTTTCCAAGTCTAGACTGCTTCTCTACCAAGCTCCATAAACCTTTTCTGTAGTTCTTTTGCTTCTTGTTTGATATAATAGCATAAAGAGAAATTATTAGCAAGTGGGCTAACTGTAGCCCTAGTACTTACGTTTTTTCAAACTGAAATTGCTCTAAAAGGCACTTCAAATTAGATCTGGAAAACATGCAATTTTTTTCAACATTACTAACTCTCTCACCTTCTTTTAAAACTTTTTAAAAATGAGTTTTAGTAGTAGAGAAGTAGAGTGTTTGTTATTGGTTTCACATGACAGCAAGTGTGGTGATACAGTCCTTGCTGGCTGCTTAATTGTAAGTGTTGGGCCAAAACTTAGCTTTCCCAGAGTAGCGGAAGATTGCTCTCTTTTGGAAATATTTATCCTTAATATTTATTCTTAATTCAATTTACTGATTTGCTTGGAATGGCAAAACGTGAAATTGAAACTCCATTCACATTTTCCTTTTTTTTGCAAAACAGACATTTCTTTGCCTGAGACAGAGATCTCTCTTCATTTTTTTTAAAAAGCCTTTAACTGATATGATGTCCTGCAGGTTTTTCACATTAAACTTTCTACTGACGGCTGCAAGAGGATGTAGAGCATACCTCATTGAATGAACTTAAGTGATACTGTTAATTTTGCAGCCTTTTTTATCAAATGTCATGATCTGCAGGATGGAGGATCTACAGGAAACCTTGTCTAAGCTGGGACTGCCAGTTTATCAAAGTGGTCAATCCTCTGCTCTCCTTGTCCTTTCCTCAAGTTTTCTGAGTTCTTATATCTTGATAAAAGCCACATTAATTTACCTTGATACTGAAAGAAAATCAGTTGTGTCTTTCATAGACTAAGAAACAAAACAGAAGTGACTATGTTATGCATCAGTGTTTTGAACTATTTTGCAACAGCAACATTTGCTGTAGTTGCACATATGAATACTTAGAGCAATACAACCCTTGAATCGTTCTTTTCCAGTCAGAATATCAATCAATCACAGGTATTATGTTGGAAACAGGAAATTGTTATTGCTTAGTGCAACAGTTTTTGTTTATTTCAGTCATAAACAAGCCATAATGAAGCTGTATTTTAAAGAATATGGCCATTGAGAGTTAGTGGGAGAACTACTCAGAATATAATATTCCTGAATTTGTAGTGCTGTATTGGGACTTGTTTCATCTCTTAGGTTTCTTACATATAATTAGAGATTGGCTGGTAACTGCAGTAGATAGTCTACAGTTGGGTAAGGAGGAACTCAAATACATCAGAATTTCTTCTAACTACTTGGGTAGAAATAAGAAGCAGTTAGGTTTGTTCATTGTCAAATAGGTGACATTTGCACTTTCCTTTCTTGATGGCTGAACTCATTTCAGTAATCCTAAATTTTCATGGCAACTCATGTGTTTTCATAGTAGTTTGTTCTGAAGAGATTAGCTCTTGGCTTTGGGGTTGAACAAAATGAATCTAGTCCTACTTTACATGTGCTAGTTGTGATCTGTCCCTTAACTATACTGATAACATGCCTGTGGTTATTCCACTGTGTGTATACTAACAGGTTCTTGGTACAGCTTTCGTACATTGCAAACATCTGAGATTAGTTTCTAAAAAACTCCAGGAATTTTTTATCTGCAGTTAACTTTCACAATGTCTTTAGGGATCAAAAGCTTAACTAGACATTGATTAACTGATTACATCTACAAAGTCAGCATGACTGATGCAGCAACTTGCTGTTCGACTTTCTTTATATTAACCTACTAAAAACCAGACTGAATCCACAATCTTCTTATTGTAGAAGTGACAACATAGCTATATAAATTGGCTCCAGCTTCACTAGAAGGTATGTCGGTTGACTTACTTTAAATTAACTCAGTGGTGGTAGTCTTATAATGTGAAAAACACAGTGGCCACTTGGTTTTTCAGTACTAAGTTAACTAAATTTGAGATAAAGCAAGTGTGAAACAGGACTGAGTGAAGAATAGATTTGATAGTGATTGGTCACAGACAAAATTAAACATTGTTTTTCATGGGTGTATATTTTAATGTATATTGTTTTATTAAGTGTGTAATTAGATTGTTTAAATTGTCGTGAAGGAGTGAAATCTGTGTGTATCTTGAATGTGTCAGAAAAAAACTGAAACAAAACCCAAAAGAAATAGAACTTAAACTCCAAACCGTACAAATTATCACTTAATTTATGTGTATACCTACATGTTGCTCAGAAGGGTAAGTTAAGTCTAATGCAGGAGTCAACTTATACGCAAAAATCCATCTGTTCCCAGTGTGGTGGGTTAACCTTGACTAACCGCCAAACTCCCACTCAGCTGCTCATTCTCTCCTGCACCTTCCCCCTGCCCTGTCCTTAGCAGGATGCAGGGGAAAAAATAGGATGAGAAAACTGTTGGGTTGAATTACAGACTCATCTTGGGGAAAATAAATAATTTCTTGCCAAGTAAAACAGATTTAGGTAGTAAGAAATAAAAAAAAACAAGTGTTAAAGCAACACCTTTCCTCCCCGCTTTTCCAGGTTCAACTTCTCTCCCTTGCTTCTGAGTCCTTTACCCACACCTGCAGGTGCTGTTTTGGAGGGAAAGGTGGGTTAATGGTCGGTCCATAACTGTTTCTCTCTCTTGCTTCTTCCTCCTCCCATTTTTCCTCTGCTGTGTAGTAGGATCTTCATAGGCTGCAGGGGAATCTTTGCTCTGGTGCCTGGAGCTGTGTCTCCTCCAGGTAGCCCCTGGCCTCTCCTGCAGCCCCAACTGCCAATACTTGGGCATCTGCATCCTGTACATCCACAAATGCCAAAGCAAGCCCTGAGTAGTAATTATTGCCATTTTGCATAAGCAATTGCAGTTGATTCTAGGTACCAAAGTTAGGGGATGGTAGTCTAAACCAAGCCCATTTTAATGGATGGATTACAAGCACTCTGCTAGACTATACGTGTGCTGATTAAACAGTCTGCAAATAAAATGGGTGCAGCCTTTCAGAGTGCAGCTGGGTTTGCCTGTCCCCATTTATTCCCTTGCCCTCTTCTAGAAAACAGCATGCCACCTTTTTTTCTCTGTTGTGCTGTAGAGTTAAGTTACCAATAAGGGCTTCATAAAATGGGGAGAAATGGTTTGTCTGGTGTATTTTAGGATTGTTGGAGGGTGTGTAATCATGTACCGCTTTAAGTAATGATCTTGTGTTTTGCTCAAGTTATATATTTTAACATGTTAGTATAACCTTTTATAGTAGTAAACTTGGAATCACTGTAAACTGCTGATCATCTACCAAGGGAGCCATATAAATATATATCACTTACAGGCTCAGTTGTTTCACAAAGTTTAAACATCTCAACTAAATTCTATTTAATATAGGTTTGCAGAGTCTAATGTTAATCTTAAAAATAAGCCATATCTCGTTACTTGTGGGGCAAAGACCTCTCTTAGTAACCCAGAAATTAAATTGTGTAGGCTTCTGGACAAAAAGTGTAACAGCTGCTTTGTAAAATCAGAAATACTTCAGGTTTTCATTAGTTTTGCTATACCTTATTCCACATACATGTTATATAATTGTTAACATAATTTTTAATAAATTAATGGATAAAGCTTAATTCTCTTAGTGAATGTCTTGAAACCAGTTTCAACGTGTTTCTGTCCCATTCAGAGCTGAAACACAAGATTTTCAGTATTGGTAGAAAGCTCTTTATTCTGCTTATCTGAGGACAGTTAACATTTGGCGGGGGGGACACACAACTTTTTGTTGAAGGCGATCTTTTTGAAGGACCTCTAAAAGGCACATACTATTCGAAAAGCCCCTAAAAGACATGAACCAATGTGCTGAGTACAGATTAGACAACCAAAGCCGTGATAAAAAAATAATTAATCACTAGGGTGTCTGTCTGCTGATATACAGATAGAGACATGATCGTTGCCAGCTTAAGTCAAATACGTTATCTCACAGATATGCAGAACTCTCTCTACAAAGTAATGCCACATGTTAAGGACTTTCTGCAAAGATGTTTAAATTACAAAAATCATTATGCTTAGAGTTTCTTTGACATCCTCACAGCTCCGTTATGCCTGCGTTTGGCAGCTTCATTAATTGTTCAGATGAGGAAGAACGATGATGCATGGATACTCTACTAGGCTTCAGTGCAGCAGCTTTAGGTTTCACAGACCCTGAACCCACAGTAAATTGCTTTCAAGGTATACACTGCCACTGGTGGGTGAGGCGCAGAGGTTTCTATTGCAGTGGTGCAGGTAAAAGGATGATTGCTTATGTAGGGGTCCTCGAATTATGGGAAAAGTGCTAAAGAAAAAGAAATTTGAACGTGTTGTGCTGATTTGCAAATGCAAAATTCCCTAGGGACTTATAATTCAAACAATCAGAATTGCTTAGAGGTCTACAAATCAAAAGATGAAAAAAACCTGCTGTAGTTGGCCCAGGGCCCCAGCCTGAAAGCCACAGTTGCCTCTTGCACCTTTACTACAAAGGGCTGTGAGGTGGGGCTAAAAAGAGGCAGCCTCCAGCTGTGTGAGACAAGGAGACAGGTCTCCTCAGCGCCTGATGTTGAGATTGAGGACCAGATTCTGTGTCCCATGGAATCACGCTGAAGAGATAGATGGGTGGGGGAGGATTGGCAGGAAAACAAATGTATATTAGAAAAATGTTTTGGATGCGCAGTCTATATTAAATCTTAACAGCAAGGGTTTTTTTTAGTCACAGCTGGATCTTGACTCCTTTCCAAATTGACTGAACCACTTTGCCAGAGAAAGGCTCTGCAAATGTAACTTCTGCATTAACATTAAAGGCACTTCAAAACTGCAACAGGAGAAATCATTTGTGAGGTAACCACCTTTGTAATTGTTAGAACTGGTTGTAAGACACTGTAAGTTGATAGACCATCACTGAAATTATTGGATTTGTTCTTCATAGTACAGTCTTATCAACATCAATCAGATAAATAGATAATGCAGAAGTTATTCATCTTTGATTTCTAGTGCCAGAACATAAAGATAAGATCCTACGCAAACCTCCGTGTCTTACATCTCAATTTGTCATGTTTCTTTCTTCCCTGGTATCTTACTGTGTTTGTATTGTCTTGTAAAGATAATTATGGTTCATAAATCCTTTCAGCAGCTGAGAGTTAAATGCCCGTGAAAATGTACGTTTGTCACTGTGCTTATAAAGTGGAAACTAGTGACAATGGGGGGAAAAAAGGAAACTAAAATTTATGTGAAAGTGATGGTTTTATAGAGGTTAGCATTTTTTTCCTGTCTTAAAGGTTTCCATGATAACCATTTTTCCACATGAGTCAACCAAGACAGTGCTTTATTTTGCCTATTAGTATGTTCTTATTCTGTGGAGTACTTCGTAATGCTAAATACCTGTAATACAGACTGCAGTACAGAAGTTTGATAAGCAAAGGGTTAGTTTTTTTATAGTTTCATGCTATTATTCATTTGGAGGGATCTGTAGCGATATTTGTTAGTGTAAAAGATCTCATTTGAAACAGGAGACTGCAGTGGCTAGAGCAACCTCCCTAAAAGAACTCAACCATCTACAGAGAAATTGTGGCATAACTTTTCATTACAGTGGTGAAAACTATAGCTGCTCTCACCTCTCCAAATGCTTCAGCAAAAGTTTTCTCAATATTGCAAGTGTTTAAAATGGCAAAAGATGTCCTAGTCTGGAAACATCGGTACGGGTTAGGGGCTGACCTGCTGGAGAGCAGCTCTGTGGAAAGGGACCTGGGAGTCCTGGTGGACAACAGGATGACCATGAGCCAGCAATGTGCCCTGGTGGCCAAGAAGGCCAATGGCATCCTGGGGTGCATCAAGGACAATGTGGCCAGCAGGTCGAGGGAGGTTATCCTCACCCTCTACTCTGCCCTGGTGAGGCCGCATCTGGAATACTGTGTCCAGTTCTGGGCTCCCTGGTTCAAGACAGACAGGGAACTGCTGGAGAGGGTCCAGCAAAGGGCTACAAAGATGATTAGGGGGCTGGAACATCTTTCTTATGAGGAAAAGCTGAGGGCCTTGGGTCTTTTTAGTCTGGAGAAGAGAAAACTGAGAGGGGATCTTATCAACGCTTGTACTTAAAGGGAGGGTGCCAGGTAGATGGGACCAGTCTTTTTTCAGTGGTACCCAGGGATAGCCCAGGGATAGGACAAGAGGTAATGGACACAAACTTGAACATAGGAAGTTCCATCTAAACACGAGGGGGAACTTCTTTACTTTGAGAGTGACAGAGCACTGGAAGAGGCTACCCAGAGAAGCTGTAGAGTCTCCCACTCTGGATACATTCAAAACCCACCTGGACACTGTCTTGTGCAACCTGCTGTAGGTGAACCTGTTTTGGCAGGGGGGTTGGACTACGTTATCTCCAGAGGTCCCTTCCAACCCTGACCATTCTGTGATTCTGTGTAATTCTGCATTTTTCCAGCCTGGACTTCTGCATTTTGTACTTTACTTCTCAATATACATAGGATCAGTCTGGCTTATGCATCATAGCCCTAATATGGGAGGGAAGATTTTTTTTTAGCATAAGAATAATATCTAGGTCCATAAAATCTTAAATTATATGAATTGTAGACACTCTGTATTGCATTTTAAAATTGTTATTCTAGCATATATTTGAATTGAGGTCTAGTGGAGATAGTTTTGCTTTCCTGGAGAGCAGCGTCTCTTTTTTCCCCAGTATCTTTTCCCCTTCACATTTAATCACCTTTAATATTTCATGTCTTTTAGCAATTTATAAAAAGCATTCGTGGACAGGTATATTTTCTTTGCTTTCAGTGTTTATACCTTAAAAGAAATTTGTGCAAGTGCTTGCTGCTAATGCACAGCAAAAGAGAAAGGGGACCTGCCCACAAATGCACTTCCCAACTAGACTGTGCTAGCTTATTTCCTCTGTGTAGGAAGAATAATTATGGCTTCCTGGTGTGCAGAATTCAGCAACACTTTGGCTTTCAGGTTTTTGTATGCTGAAAGTAGACACAGTACTTGTGAGATACTCATAAAAGTGGCCCCAGGGATAATCTGCCTGTAGTCAAAGAAATTAGGAACAGGAGATAACGTGATTTTTGTACATCCCTTTGAAAAGAACAAATTGAAGAAGTACATTTCATATGAGGCAAATGATACTTTGAATAAGTCGGGGTATTTTTGCTGAAGAGTTTCATACCACCTTGATTGTAGAAGTATGAGCACTGATTGTTGCATTGTGCTCAGGTTTGTAGGATGTTATTCTGATGTTAAAAGTATAGACCCTGCCTGGCATTTGTAACTTAATGTGTTGCTGTCAGTCATCATACAAGTTTTAAACAAGCCAAATAGATATATGCTGTGTATTTTAAAAAACAAATTAAGATTCACATAAGTGCTTTTTTTTTTTTTAATCCTTTGATATAAATTAATCTGCCTGTAGTCAGCTTCCAATTGGACATCTATTTTGGTATTATCACAGAATCGTAGAATGGTTTAGGTTGGAAAGGACCTTGAAGATCATCGAGTTCCAACCCCCCTGCCACAGGCAGGGACACCTCCCACTAGACCAGGTTGCCCAAGACCACGTCCAGCCTGGCCTTGAACACCTCCAGGGTTGGGGCCTCAACAACCTCTCTCGACAACCTGTTCCAGTTTTATCAAAAACAATTTCAGCTAGCAGTTTGCTTGGGTAATTTAGGTGGTTTAAATATATTGGATTTAATCATAAAACCCTCTTTACGTTTAAACATAAAATATCACCTGGCTGATGAAATATCACAGTTGAAGATAACTCTAATACCTTGCAAGCATAGACGGTATACCAGAAGTGTGGAGAAAAAGGCAACTGGGGTGTCCTGGTCTTCTAAAAGTGAAAATGAGGAGCTACCAAATTATTAACCAGGCATAGCACCACTTTGATTTCTAGAGAAAATATCGTAGCAAATGACAAAACAAAATTTGGAGATGAGTAAGAGCCATTTAGTATTTGTCAGGAGATCTTGTTGGAGCAGCCTGGTCTGTTCACAGGACTCCTAAAGGCTCTTGTGCATCAAGAAGCAGCGGTGTTAGATATCACTGAGTATAGCAAAGCTTTCCATGTTTCACATAATGCTCTCATGATGGTTAGAAGAATAATAACAACATGTAGTTGGGTACAGCTTTTCAAAGAGTTGGCCATCTCAAGAGTGTTTTTCAATGTCAAAATGTCCACACTTACAGAGTAGATTTCAGCAGCAATCTCACCTGTATCCATATTTGATGTTTCAGTAATGACCTGAGTGACAAAACAGACAACATATTTATTAAGTATTCGGACAATGCCATTCAAGGAAGGAATGGTAATGTGTTAGAAGACAGCAGTCAGTCAAAATGATCCTTTGACAAATTGGAGAAAAGGTCTAAAAAAGATTTTTGTCAGGACATTTCCTCACCACTAAACTTTTCCACCACCTCTCTGCCCCCACATTAGATTGCTGGTGGCAAACTTCTTGAAGCATCTCCATTTCACCTCTGATGTTTTTTTCTTTCACACAAGTTGCAAAAGAGCATTTTACTTCTAACTGCTATTTTCTTTGCCAGGAACTTTGTCCGAGTTTCACTCCATTGTCATCTCAGCAAGTCATTTTTATTTTTTCCTTTATCTACCTTTTTTTTTTTCACTGTTGTTTCTTTGCAGGGCAGAAAAACAGCATAATCCTGTCTGCCACCCTCAACATGCAAATTCCCTGGCAAAAGATATGGCATCTGCGAGTAGAAGTACCTGAATCTTAACTCTTTACAGCTTGTCTTCTGTGTCAGATTGACCTGGCCAGCAATTTCAAGACTGATAGTAGCCAAAGTCTATGTGGGGGATGTCTAAATTGTTTGTTTCATTAACCATCTAGCTATGCTGGAAATGGTCAGTGGCTGAATAAATCCTCTGCTGCAAAGTTTTTTGGCGTTTTAAGATGATACGCAAATTTTGCTGTAAAATAAATAGGCCAGTGTTTCTCTTTGGGTTTTGTTTTAAGCTTAGAGCACTACTTAAGCAGATGTTTCAAGCATTCTGGTGCTCGTGTTTTCTTTCTCATAACTCTCTCCCATCACTCAGGTCTCTTAATTTTGTGCAGGTTGCAGGCAGAGACGAGTAGTCTGCCCAGCTGGTGATCCAAGTAACGCAGTGGGTTGCAGTGATTTAGCTCTTGTGAGGTGTTCGGTTTAAGTCTGCAGAAAGAAACTGCCGGGTACTCTAACATCAAAACCAAGTGAAGCACAAGGGATGGGAAATGAAGCAGCCCTCTTCTCCCCTCTCTAAGCCCACATTCAGATCAGACCACTAGTTTCTCAGAGCTCAGTCCCTCATGTTTTAAATGTAACTTTGCTGTTTTCAGTCTGGCTTTTCCCCCCATACTGGTAAATCAGCTGTGAAAGGCAGAGTGGCAACTTCATTTGCACTCAAATACTCTCCCGACCATTTATTGCTTGTTGATTCAAGTCTATTTGTGGTTGGAAAGATAACAGGTGTTTACTGCCTGATACTGTTTGTCCCCATTAATCACCATTTGTATTAAGGGCAGGTTTTGGGGAAAGAGATTTCACTGCCCTTCAGGAGACTCATATTGGGAGAGCATCGTCCTAATTTCACCAGTGCTATGTGTGTTTGTAGACAGAGCCAAGGGTATAAGAGTTACCGACCCCTTGGTAGTAACCCAGGGTTATCTTTGGTCCTGTCCATGACAAAGGGAGCATGGAAAATTAGCAAATGCATTAATTCAAGATAGCTGCTGTTACATGTATCCCAAGAAGAGCTTCTAATGGCCTGAATTCTTCAGATTTGTGCGGTTTTCAGAGAACTAATAATTTCTCACTGTAAGGACCACTTTTGTCAGATTGATCTTGGCGATTAGGAAGGCACCTACATCTGGAAATTGCTCCACATGAATGAGTCCTGGTTGCATTGACAGTGTCTTTGGTTGACCCACAAGACTCCCAGGTTTATCCAGGTCAAGGATGTCTTGGTGCTTGCTTGCCGGTTTGCAAGTTGACCAAGCAAGTGCAGGGATGACAGAATTTTTCTGGAGTTTTTTGGGTCTAATGTACTGACTGTGCACAGGGATGAGATCTGAGAAGGAAACAGAGGAGCTCTTTTCTGTACTAATATGCTTTCCAAGATACTGTAAGGATCATCTCAAATGTATAACTGAAATTGTTTAGCCATTCATATCCTTTGCTACTTACAGTTGCTCTTCCTTAAAGATCAAATCTTGCGCTCTTGAACCGAGTTTTTACCTCGTAGAGCACAAGCTTGTAGACTTCCAATACAAATGTAGAAAATGAAAACTGGCCTGATATTTCTAAGGTTTGCTCAGTAGGTCTGTTGTTGGATGTATTTGGTCTAATTTAAGCACATTGAAAATCAATCAAGAGTCCTGAATTCATAATGGTTTGCTTGTATCATAAGTTTAGTAAGGATACTTTCTGCATGTAACACTTACCATACTTTCCAATTGCTTGGATTTATTTGCACAAAGGGGTTGAAAAAGTGTCTCAGGTAGTTCCTTTGTTGCACAGGCTGAAAGCATAGCTATTTGCAGTACTTAAACATGGCTTTTGCTGTGGGAATTTGTTTTGGCTGAAAGAGCTAGTAAATTTGAAGGCTCATTTAATTTGAAAGCCTTTTGTATTAGTATCGTTACTAATTAAACAAATTTTGAAGTCTTTCAGCAAAAGTTTTCTGTAATTGGCTTATGTTTGAATATATTTTTTCTTTTGTGTGCTGTGCACTTCCATAAGTGTAAGAACTAGATGCAGATTTTTAGTGTTGACCAAGTAATGCATTTTCTTTGTGTAAAGGTGATTTGTTATTGCTGTTGTTATTTCTGCTGAATGAGGTAGGGCAGAGTATCTGATTTTCATATTTCTTCTGCTGAGAAAATTCAGTGTTTATCATTTACGTAATTCTTTTTAGATTAAGGTAATCCTATTTTGTATGTATGTGGCTTGGTCTAATTTTCTCAAATTCCCCTTCTCTTTTACATTCTCTAGTCTGGAGGTTAGAAAATAATTCAGAAATATTCGCTGTTTTGATCTGTTGAGTTTGCTTTTATTTCTAGTTACATTTTAATTTTAATGGGCTTTGGAAGTTCAGAAAGCATACAAACTCTGTAAGCAATGATAATTCTTCCTAAAGAGGCTACCTGGTGCTCTTAAATCTCATCATGAAGGTGGAATGCATATTATTCTATCCTAGCTGAAAGAGAAGTAGCTCTGCTTTTCTGAGATTTGTTCTTTTTAAAATGGGGAAAAAATGAGGTTTCTTCTGTTTAATATCTGACTTGGTAACAAGTATGTCATTTGCCTGTTTCTAACTTTGCAGTCAACTCTCCAAGCCAGTCTGAGAACTATTTTATGAACGCATGCACTTACAGAAGAAATCGTAATTTTGTACTTGGAATATTCCGAGATGCGGGGGGGAGGAAGGGAAAGAATATCAAAACACCTGGCTTTCAGCGAGAAGTTTTACCTAAGCTTATAAAGCTGAGTGAAGAACAATGAGATAATGAGATGTGAACTATAACCTAAGGGGTTAGAAAGCAGAAGCCCAGCAAACAACACTCAATGCTCTCATTTTAAAGTATACATTTATTTTACAAAAAAACAATGCAACCACACAGTCTGAGTGGTTTTGGGGGGAGATGATTTTTTTTTCCCCCTACTGTTCATGGAATCTTCCATGAAAATGCAGCCTTTAATTGGAGGCAGCTTGTGACAGGTCAGTTTTTAGCTAGTGTCCTCAAACCAGGACACTAGGCAAATACATACAAATATATATATTATAACAGATTTCAAGAAATTTAACTGGTGATATTTGAACACTCTGTAGAAACTAAACATAGAAAAACATGGCACATAAACTTTGAGCCTTAAAGCTTAATCTAGTGTTGGCTAGGAAAGGCTGTAGGACTGTGAAATTAAATTAGTTGATCTGTTAAAACTTAACAGATGAATATTGTAAGAGAAGACTGACCGAATTCAATTAAAAACTACATTTAAAGATGCTTTTTAAATAGAACTTGCATCACAGAGGAAAAACAGACAGTTGGTCTTTAAATATCTCTGCTAGAACTGGGTCTCAGTGTCCTTGTAACTAAAAAAAATAAATGAGGGGAGGGTTTAACTTGAATTGGTTAATTCAGTTTCACGGAAGGTTAAATCTTAGTGAAGACATTGTAAAGAGTAGTTGCTATATGACTAATGAGGCTGAGAAAGGCTGTATCACCCTGTAGAAAGTTTGACCTGCCACGTTAAATGTGATAATGACAAATTGTGTTGCCATTAGTAGGGCTTCACTCCAGGTTAATTCAAGTTAACTAAGGTAAGTTCCTCCTCCATCCTCCCCAAGTAAGGATAAGTGCTTGGTTTATAAGAATAGGAAAAGCTAGGAATCACTTGGACTGCACTGAAGATGCTCAAGAGGAACTTTGCAAGAACGATAGACAACACTAAGGATTTTAAAATCTTAAAAAAATTATTGCCTTTAAAGCAGTGCAAGAAGACAGTGTCAAAAAGGCTTCAGAATAACGACTGTGCTTACTAGGAAAAAACCTCAAACTGGTTGACCTGCGAATTTAGTCATGTTCACTTTCCTGCTTGATATCAAAGGATCTCTTATTGCACTTGATGTCATGTTATTTCCTTTCAGTTTTTGGGTGAATGTTCCTAATGGACAAATAGGTCCAAATAGGTCCAATTCCCCCCCAACCCCCGGCAAAAGATACCTCACTTTAATTTAATATGGCAGGGGAACATTAAGAACAAGGCCCCTTTCCTGATGAGGGTGTGTTATAGTTCCAGTGTTTGTAAAACTGCTGAAAGACAGACAATATTTTTCTTTCCTCTTAGGAAGTGTTCTTTTACTGAAACAGTATGGGCAGAGGACAACTGGCCTTCAATAAATATATAATGTATTCACTCCATTCCCTAAAATTGTCTGTATTTTTACTTTTTTAATGCAAATGCTGCATTGTGTAATGGGCAGCATGTTCACGCTGTTCTCAGAAGTTTAGCATGAGTTTTATGAATTTCTGCAGAGTACCTAAAAACAACTTTTACAGATCTAGTGTTTGGAGAAAGCAGAGGAATAATGTTCAAAATTACTGCTCATCTCAGTCATTTTGTTTTAAGATAAATTAACAAAGTGCAAAGACCAACTGTACAAAAGTCAGTGTCCCATGTGGTGACCACATGTTAATTAGTGGAGGAGGTCCACAAATACAGATGTCTTTGGATAACTTTCCTGTACTAGAGAACTAGAGAAAAGCAGTATTTGGGATTAGCAAATTCATGCATTACTAGCAGAGAGTAAAATGTCAGAGTGGTTTGAATGGGGATGTTTTGTATCTGATTTTTGGTTAATCTTCTGAGTCCTTACTGGGTTCTGATGGAGCTGATTTTTGGCCTATTTCTTTCATATGATTAAAACCAATACATTGTGTTTGTAGCTAAGCAATTCTGCTGCTTTTATTTTTAAAGTATTCTTCTGTCACCAAGTATTCAAGAGCCTAGACTACTTGAATGTAGTGTTGAGTGCCACTTAATGATCTTTTTTTTCCTTGAGAAGTACTGTCAGGTGCATAATCATACTGGAAAAATATTGAAACACTCCTGATAAACTTATACTGATTAAGGAGTTGTATGTCTTTTCCTGTAAATCTTGTACAGCCTATTAGTTTTCTGGAGACCCAAAATGAAAATCAGATGAAAATCAAATGTGGAAAACAGAAATGTTTTTCTTTAAGTTACAGTGGGCTTAAGAAAAGCAATTACCATTGAATTTGGTCCCAATTTTTTTTTTTTTCTGTTGTTGTGGTTGAGGTTTCCTATTTTCATCAGTTCAAATGAATTGTCTCATATTTTCACTCTTTGTTTTGTTATCTTTTGCTTTTTGTGATTGTGTTGATGTAAAATATGTTTAATAGTCAATTTTCTAATATGGACAACTTTTGGGTTTCCAGGTATTTGCTAGCTGTATTACGCTAAAATGCAGCATACTAACTGAAGGTTCCACAAAAGGTGCCTGACCTTAGTTCAGAAAATTTCACAGGAAATTGGATAAACATTCAAGATTGATAAGTCTGGCTCTTGACCTATCTCATACTCAAGGCCCCTGGCATCGTTTGATGCTTTCTCTAGTAGGGACAGTTTGGCCAGAACTCAGCAGATCAAGTAACTGTAAAACTCAACAGAAAGAAGTATGACACTTCTCTACTTCAAATTACTGCTATTCATCTGCTTTCGCTGTAAGTTCGCTCAAGAGTTTGCCCTAACTGTCCCTGCCTTTCTTGGTAAGATAGTGCGGAGGCAGGGAATACAGGCTAAAATACATTAGACTCAGTATGGTCAGCGGATTACTTGCACTTTACTGTAATCCCTTTTATCCGCTGAGAAACATATAAAGAAGCTACAGAAAAAAATCTGTAGCATACACACTAGGAAAGGCCTTATGTCTGGGGAAGGGCAGAATTCTGAGGATAAATAAGTCTTTTAAGCTGTGATTGCAGCTGTCTTAAGTTTCAAAGAAGGCAGTTCCAAAGGCTTAGGAAAATAGATAAGCTTTAATGATGCACTAACGAGCTAATAGACACACACTGGCCCATGAGTAGGAAAGAGCAGTAACAGTATCTGTCCGAAAGGATCTATCAGGCATTTTGCTTGGTGTCAAATGTTGGAATTTATTTCGGTGACAGATTTGTGGTGTCTTTGTAGTACTCCACACTGTGGAATACATTACTGGTACTTAATGTCCTAACCAGAAAACTCCTACAGACACATGTACAAGAGCAATACAACCTCCAGTGTCTTAGGCATAAATTATACGGTGGTCCACGTGAGAGGTGATGGGTCTTATTCTTGCAAAGGGAAACACTACATTTGGAGATGGTGTATTTTGAAAATAGAGAGACAAAAGGTCATCTTTTAATGGTTTGGGACACTGGTTACAATACCATGTTTACTACTGAAGGCTAAAAGTATATGTGTGTACTACCCGATTCATTATTAAACATACAGCGATATGGAGCGGGAAATGACATGTGGTCTGGAAAGTAAGGCCATGTGATAACTACTTAAGAAATAAGAGTAATGGTGCCTTAACCCAATATTTCTTGTAGCACAGTAATCAGAAGTTAAGTGAAGAGTGTCTATATCTTCATTATCTTCATTATATCCACTGATTTGGTTTATTCCCAAGGTTTGTGGAAAAGACTGCTAAAAATGTAGAACATTGACAAGACAAGCATCATTGGGTGTTATGAATGACCATAATGCTAGAAGTTAACAGGACAACCGGGATGCAAAGAAATAACTGCATGCAGGCTGTGGGGGAGACTGGGAAATAAGCAGCTGGAGAAACTAGTAAAAGTGACTTTCTCTAGGAAGCCCCAGCTTTCAGTCGTGTTGCTCATCTCTGGAGTAGCAGCTTTGTCAGTCTTCTGCACTGATATCCTTTTCCTTTGGGGAACCTTTAAAACTTAACTTGTCAATCTCCTTTGAAATGGTGTGGTGTTGAATATCAAAGGGAATAACCTTTTGCTGCATTGGTCTCTGATCTGCCCTACTATCAGTTCGCAATCTTTTCCCAGTTCTCTGCTCATTTAACAAGGGGTGGAAATCCTCTATTTTATGGTTTGCAGGGCGTCACATTACTTGTATACTTCTGTTTGAAAAGCACAATCATAATAATCGTGAGTCAGATTGAAAGGAAAACCCTTCTTTGGCTAATATGTGAGAACTTCATACAAGGTCAGGAAAGTTGTTCCTGTGCCGAAGTATGACAACCAGTCACAGAGTGTTTAGTAAGAGTTTTGTATACAGCCAATAAAACACCTTGCCCTGAGGCTTGGAGAGGTCCCTAAGCAGAATAAGTCTGTATCAGCATGTTTTGATAAAGTTCTGATGGTGCTGAAATCAGCTGACGAGGATTAAAAAAAAAAACCAACCCAAGAAAACAAAAAGCCCAACTTGACTTGAAATACTGTTAGAATTTCTCATCTTTCGGTCATGTTATATAGCCAGTGGGTGCCTGTATACTGCTGAGAACTGCTTGGAAAGTTTTACCTCTGATGAAGCAGGCTGCGCAGCTGAGGTTTCAAGTGGTGTGGAAGCAGATTGGTATTCATCATTGCATGTTTCACAATTTCGGGGGGGGTGGGGTGGGGGAATCTGGCCTTTAACAATTTACTATGGGCGGCTGAAAAAATATATTGCAATGTAGAAGTTTTATTTTATAACAGAAAACTTGCTAGGGTTTGAGTGTGTTTGAAGATGAAGTTGAGTGTTCTGTGTAACCTGAACTATGTGGCCTTTGGTTTTCAACTGTATTCATGGATACCAGAGGCAGCTTTTCATTTCCAAAAGAACACCATTGTCCATTCTTAGGGAAGAGCATTAGTTATTGCTGTAAATATCTGCTCAAATGCCAACCTCAGAATGTGATCTTAAATTAACAGAATTATGAACCTTTTTCATATTCAAGCTGCCTAAATACTTGTGGAGCCTCTGCACGAATCCACACTGCTTGTTTCTGTGGGCAAAGGAATACTGAGCTGAAAAAATGAAACACTAACTTCAGGGTATTTGCAAACCTTACATCTTTTCTTGGCAAGAGTATGAGTCAGCATACAGAATGCTTGAATGACTACATAAACCTGAAAATTGGAAGATTAATCTTAAAGCTGGGAGGGGAGAGATTTGGAGGTCAAAAAGTGAAACAATACCATATGATTCAATTCATTGTTATGTAGTACAAAAAGTGACCTAATAATAGAGTGAATAGTGTGAATAGTGCTGTAACTCTTGTTGATTTTGTTGTTCCTTCTAAAGAAAAAAAATGGCTATAGTTTACATATATGTTATGAGAACTTTGATATATGTTATGAGAACTTTGATGCTATTTTCTAAACTATAGTTTTCAATGTTTTGGTGCATCTACAATCTTGCAGTAAGGTTTTTTTTTTCCTTCTTTGGTTTGGTGTCATAATATTACCTAAGCATGCCTAACTTGGAGGGAGAGGTAGCAGAATTGTTGCATTTCCTTGGCTTCATTTGTTTTGAGTTTTTGGAAGGCGATTTTTCTTTCAGTTTTGTAGCTCCTCATAGAAGATTAATGTACCATCTATAAATCTAAAACAACATGTAATGACTGTTGAATGTATAAATATTAGGTCTGAGTTTTTCTCAGGTACTGAGCTTCTGGAATAACTGCTGTAGCTGATACATTTTGAAAGCTCAGTATTTTGGACTTTGAAGCTGGTTTTCCCTGTGTGTTCACTTCACATATTAAAGCCTGGAAATACTGCCAGAAAACGGGGTATAAGAGCTAGTGTGTCCTGGCTCCAGTAGTCTACACATATTCTATGAGCTGTTTGGAGTATGGTTACACTAGTTTAGAATTGTAATTTGGTTTTGCTAGTAACTGAGTCAGGATTTGTCATTTATATATGTCTCGATTCAATAAATAAAGTATTCTTGGTTCATCAAATGTTATTCATAAAATTCTTGCTGAGGAGACACTGTAGAGCTATAAATGCACATTGACTAAAATGCAATTGTTAATTACTCAGACACGTCTATGGGAAAAATGTTCCTTTATCAGAAGGCAATATGTGTCCTGGTTGTGAGTTTTGAGGTGAGTCAGGGTTTTGTGAAAAACTACTAATTCAGGGAAAGTAAAATCCTAAACACTGAGTGTTGTGGCTTTCCTGCACCTCTGAAACACATACAGATTTCAGTCTCCAAGACCACTGGTTTGTGAGCCCCGAGTTCTAGGTAGCTCTGTGTTCAGGGCTACCTCAGGGCTCAGAAGCCTCCAGGGTTAGATGTCCTGCCTCCTTGGGTCCGCCTTCATACATGAGTTTCCCTGGTTGTTTCCAGGCACTGTATTGTTATTGTGGAAGTTGGAGGTGATTTAACTCCAGCATTAGCTTGATGGAACATCCATCCCATGAGATAAAAGGATAAATAAATATCCTTGGACACAGCCAGAGCTGGAGTGGGTATGGCCCCGAGCAGCCTCATTTGACATTGCAGTGGACTCTTCTTTGAGCAGGAGGCTGAATTCAATGTTCTCTGGAGATCCCTTCCAACCCAATTTATTGTCTAATCCTATGACCCTCTCTTGGATCTAAATTCACACCAGGAAACATGGGAGCATCCCATACTGAAGCTAGAGATGTTGGCTTGGACTCCTCATCAGGAATATGTAGGTCTACAGCTTTGGCAGCTTGGAGCCCCAAACTGAGGCTGGGTGTCTCAATCATGGCAATGTGGCTTACTGTTATGTCATCTGCCTTTGTGGAGGTAGACTTCCTGGATTTCCTTGCACAACAGTTGGCATAATGTTGTATTTTGAAGCAACTAAAGAGAACAATTTTTTTTCAGAATTAGAAAATTTCCATAGAAATAATTTTTCTTTTTTAAAAAATAAATCCATAGGAACTTGAACTAAAACTTTTTTTTTTCTAAATATTTGCATTTCTTATCAAACTTAAATCAATCCTGACAAAATTTGGTGAATCAGTGATGATATTCAGTCATCTACTGAAAGACCTACACTGGATTTTCTCTATACTTTTACTATGGCTTTTACTATGATTCAGGTAAGGATTACATAGGTTAGCCAAAGATCTTAATCTTGTAATAACTTTATTTTTCAGTACTCCTGTTGTTTGGAGACTTTTCCTAAACTACTTGTGTGGGGTTTTTTTGCATTTTGTTTTTCATTGAAGAAATGAATTGAATTAGTAATTCACCATTACTGTGTAGATAATCCTGTTTTTTCCCTTCTGTGAACTTGAGAACTTGAGTTTTATCAATATTCCACCTTGCAAAATGTCAACTTTAAAGCTGGAGTATTTCTCAAATGTGAAATTCAGGATTATTTATGCTAGACAGTACTAGAAAGGTATGTATCTGCCATAACATCAGGTTACAGCAACCTGATTACTATAACCATACAACTGCTAACCACCAGGTTCCTATAACCTGATGTTATGGTAGATAAAACAGTTTTGGGGAATTCTAAAAACCCAAAACGAAACCCTTGGAAAAATATTTGTATTTAAAAACCTATTAGTAGCCAAACATATGCTGTGAAGATCAGTGTTAGTGTTTGAAACCTGTTTTTTATATTTTCTTTTTGGAACGTTTCTTAGAATTTGTCTGGATAAGGGATGGGAGACAGAGCTTTGCTGTTGGTATGTGTGCTTAACTAACTGAATTAATGACAGAATGTGTCTCAAAATGCAACTGAAGTTGTGCAAGACAAATGCAGCTAAGTATAACTAATTCCTCCTTGATATTTTATTGCTATTGTTTCCCTTTCTTATTATCCTTACTTTAGTATTAAAAACAATACAGAGATTAGCTTAAGCAATTGAAAGAGGATGTAGTGCTGTGTACAGCTGTACTTCTCTGCTTGCCAGGTCCCTTTCCCTTGTTGCAGTTTTAGTTTCCAATCCCAGTAAACAGTTACAGACTGAGTAATTGCAGCCTCTTGCTGGCATTTCTTTTCACGTTTGTTTCCTGCAATAAAACAGCTTTAATTCGATTCATTTATTCAGTCTGACAGGTGGGTAACATCTTCAGTACAGCATGAGAACAGATAAAACATCTTTTTGCTGGAAGCCTTGCAATCTAGGTAATTTTATTTCTTTTAGTATAATAAACATCTAATCCATGGTCAGACACTGCCTGGAGCCTCTTTTTATTTGCACTGTTGGAAGACGTCTTATACAGTTGCCATGTGTCTCAGAACCTTGCAAGTCTTGAAAAAGACTGTGAGCCAGGAAAAATTGCAAAATCAATTTTGCAAGAGGTCAATTTCCTTTTGGAAAGGTTACCACTTATCTGGGCTCCTTATTTGAATTGCCACATGTAAGTAAACCCTGGTTTTCAGTTTTTAAGCTGACCATCAAAAGAAATTAATCAAAAAAGAAATTATGGGAGATCAAGGTACCTGGCAAATTGAAAGTCTTTGAAGTTAAATATCCAATACTGCCAATTTAGGAAATGTTGATGCTGACATAATTGTGTCTTTTAAATGATAAGTGATAAGAGTTACACTGTTCCGTAGTGTTTTCAGAGCTGGCTGACACATGACCTTAAAGTTACCTGTCTTTTACAAAAGCTTTCAAATGAATCCCCTTAAAATAAGTAGGAACAAATCTACTTTCTAAAGAATTTAGAATTGTGGCGATGTTTTTGTTTCCGTGATGGTTCAGATTCACGACTAAAGATCACACAGGCCTTGTTTACTTAACTGATTAAACAAAAACAGTGATCATCACTTCACTGGGACTCTTCATTCAATAGTTGGGTGTCACCAACCTGTTTTAGTCCATTTGGAGTGAAGAACTGAGACCTAGTCTGCCAAACCTCAAAAAATCAAGTTTCCCCGGCCGGGATTATGCTTTATTTACTCTTTTGAGGAGATGGGCTGGCTGTTGGCTGTCAGATCTGTTGGCGGTCAGATCACACATGTCTCTGCCTGGTTGTAATCTTCCAAACCATGATGGAATAGGGCAGCCACCACTTGGGAGGGCTTCCTCTGCTGATACTGGCACGATGAAACCCTTTTTGGCCCAGGTCAATCCAGTTTCCCAGGAAAACTGCCTCCCTCTGACCATGGTGAGCAGTTATTCTGTAATACACTATCCATCTCCTGTTAACGCCTGTGCCAGGCTGGTGAGTGAGTGTTTCAGGAAGGAACTGGGTGGTGTGCAGGTAGGTTGAGTAGTACAAACTCACCTCCCTGCCGAACCACCTTTTACCAAAGCTTCCAGATACAAAAATAGCGAGTGAGGACACTTCTGGGCAGATGTATACTGCCCCTTCTGTATTTCTTACCTGGGTGAGCAAAATCTCCCACCTGGCCACCAGATGGGGGCATTGCAAAGATATTTATTAATTGGCAAACGCATATCACATCAGTGAGTCATTTGCATGTAAAAATCACCTCCTCTGTCTTTTATTCCACATTTTTCTAAACACTGCACACGCTATGACAGATGAAATGTTTAATCATCCATTGATTTGGTATAACAGGAAAATATCCTTAAGAAAACACCAAATATCTTGGTAAGATTTCAAAGGATTGCTGCAAGTATAAAGGCAGATTTTTTTTTTTAAACTGTCTGGATGTTGTTCCTTGTTTTTGGTTCCTACTTCCCACTGTTGGACATAAAAGGCTGGATAGACGCTTTTTCCCTTATCAGTTTTATCATTAGTTTACCAGACACTGCTTTGGCAAGCATTACAAAAGCTTACTTTTTATTGCATATGAAAATACAGTGTAGGTTGTGTTCTTCATTTGATAGCCAACATCCGTTTTCATGATAGGTTAAATTATCCCATTGTGTTTCATGAAGAAAAAGTGTTTGATTCTGTTTTGATTTTGTTCTTAATCCTCTAAGGCAGCTGAACAACTAGAAAAATTGTCCATGAGCTTAAAAATAATGGAAAAAAAATCAATGAGGTTTCAAGTTATTTATATTTAAAAGTTGGTTTAAACATATTTTTAGGAATTGGGTTTTGCCATTTATAAACTGGAAAAAAAGATGTAAACCTGTAAAATCCATGGTACCTCATTGATGTGAAGGTACGTACTGTTCTACTAGATTGAAACTTTCAAAATGTAACTTTGAAGTAACAAATTATGATTCCTACATTGAATAGATGATTACTTAGGGTGTTTTCTAAAGAATTTTTTCTCTTATTGAGCAAGACCTTTCTTAGAAAATATCCTATATATGAAGATATATAACTGCATATTTCTAAATAAAATGTAGATTAAATGCTCTTCCTTAGTATAAAAAAGTTTAATGTATAAAAGGAAATAAAGAGCTCATTTACAGAACTGTGATGTTACTCAGGTAGAAGTTGGGCAATTTTTAGGCTGACGTTAATTCATACCGTGTCTGTAATCTTTATCATGAGAGATAAGATAAAAAACGTCCTGTGGTTTGCCAACCTGATAAAGCAAACAGATTTGATGAGAAGCAGCAGAATGAAAACAGATAAGATCTGCTTTATGGGTCTCTTTGTAGCTCTTCAATAAGGTAAAAAGAGTACCAAAAAATGCCTTTAGAATTGCTGCTTTTCAGCTTTTTTTTTTTAATTTAAAAAGCATCAGGTTCCCTTTTCTGTACTTCTTGAGGCAAAACATGAGATTACCATAGCAGTAGCTACCCAGATCTCAGGTGGATAAGAAGTTCTTACATATCACTTACTCATCTTAGTGCTTTTCTAAAGAGATAAGTGTCATTATCCTTATTTTGCAGATGAGAAAACTGGAGCAAAGTTGGATCTGTTTGCTAAAGTTCATTTTCGAAGGCTAGAGATAGGTCTTTCAGTTTATTTGAAAATAAACTTATATTCCTTGTTCTGAGCTGCATTCTCTTTCAGTGGGAAAAAGGTGTAACAAAACTTAGTAAAAAGCATATTTTTTGGGGGGTGGGGACAAGCATGCAAAATAACTTTTCTATATAGGAAACCACATTTTTTATTTGAAATCTTTCATTTCTTAAGAAACAAGTGGGGAAATTAAAGGCATAGTCAGTTCTTTATTGATTTATCTTCGCACAATTTATCTTCTTACTCTGAATAACACTGTTGAGAGTACATAAATTCACCCAGTTTAGTCAAGCTGTCTTCCTATAATTTGCTTCTGCTCCCTCTCCAAGCAGGTCATCTTTTGCCTTTGAATTTCTGTTGCCTTTTTAAATTTTAGCTAATTCTCCCTTTGTTTTTGACAGAGAGACATGGACAGCACATATGCATGTGTGTGTGTAGAGATAATAAATATATATGTTTTGTTTATATTACCCATGATGGTGACTGGGTATCTATATATCTAATCCTGTCATCACGAGGGGTTTTTTTGTTTGTCATCGTATCACGCAGAAAATCCTTATGTGGTTTATCTTTTGGCCCGGATATGTTATCGATATATATAAACTTGTGAAATGTCTCGTGAAATTTGTTAAATATGAGTCCTCAGAAAATATTTCCACAGTAACCTTTCTGTATCTGATAATGTACTTTAAACAAGTGGGTAAGGGACATCAAGCAAGGAGATATACAGAGCAAATAATGCAAATAGTTATGCTGAGCTCTGTATCACAAAGTTATTAAGATGCAGATTTGTATTTGTTTATATTTCTACTTGTATATCCTACTCCTGAATTGCTTTTTCTGTCCTTTTCACTTGGTCTTACAGGAGAAAAGATAAAAGCCCTTGACGCGTAAGGAAAAAGTTGATGATGTGATCTGCAGCCCATGCCAATAGTCCGTAACCCCGGTTTAATATGGGATCATGAGATAACATTAAGGCATTGAAATGGGTTAAAGACATACCTAAATGAAATACCAGATAAGTAAGACAGAAGCCTAAGTGTAAGCAATCATGCCTTTCAGGTCAGAACATCCTGATGTTGTTTCAGGGGTGATGTTGCTTATGTTCATCTGACTTGACATTTTTCCTGCCATCTACAAAACCCAACAGTCCCAAATCTCTACCTTCTGGCACTTCTTTGTTTCCTGAACTGCAGATTTCTGCAACTGTTAACTTGGTTTTAAAGAGACTTTTTTTCCTTTTTTTTTTTTTTTTTGAAATTTGTGTCTCTTCTCTTGGTTTCCTCTGACAGCTAACCACAGTGCAGCATCGACTTGTCATCTGCTGCTGGCTTTTCTGGAGAGGGCAGCGGTGCTCATCCTTGTTCTCTAACTTGTTCCTGTTTACTATGCAGGTGCTCCCCTTACCTGCTGTGCAGGTGGGAGGCTTGAATCAGAAGGGAAAATACAGGTCTGGAGAATACAAATGACAGTGGTAAATCTAAAATGGGATTCCAGTAGGATGAAGTACAATGTGCTTCCAAGTATTGTAAGCACGATGTCCTCAGAACAAGACATTCTGCCATTTTGGCTGACAAAGAGATCCAGCTGTACAAATTACACTCACAGAATAGGTAGGAAAGTAAACTTGTAAAAACAGTCACAGTCTTGCTCAAATTCTGAGCTGTGTGTCCACACTTTTGTATCTGTTCCCAGGCATCTGTAATGGAGTGACAGGCAATCCTTAGCTGGTAGTTCCATTTACTCCCTCAGAATTTGTGCAAGCCATTATTCCTCAGACAGAAGAGAAAATGCCAAGGGCATTTGCGGTGCTGAGTACTTCATCCTAATTGCAAAGAAGAGTTTCAGAGAGATTTATAAATATACTTTTTTTTTTTCTCCGCATCTCAGAGGTACTTTGCCTCTGATTTTTAAAAGTGTATTTACCTCTGCCTGTCTTTTTCTAGATACCCCTCCTCGAGCACTCAGATGCTAATTGTATCTTCCCCCCCCACACTTCTGCAAAATATTCGTGATCAGTTTGTGCAGCAAAAGTTATCCTGGAAAACCCCTTTCCAAGAGCAATGTATCTTGACTTTCCATGTATTTGTGTCTTTTGGACAGGATTTCTGTTGTCTGAGAAGGCATTTTCTGACTGAGGTATTTTCCTCTGACTTTCAAGAAATATTTCTGGTACCATGGAAAAGTTGAGCTTGTGCTGTAGCCGGTGAAGTCACTTTCCACTGTTTAGGTACCTATTTTGCAAAAAGCTGTAGGAATATAATGGTTTATTACTTGTAAGAGTTATTTGGCCAGTTTGAATGAAATTTAGCAATGCAGAGAGAAATGTCTTGGGAGAGAAACACAGAGGTGGTCTGACTGCCTAGGCCTTAGTTTCTAAAAGACTAGGCTTAAAATGGTTTGACTTTTCTTAATTCTCTGTTGCAACTGTCTCTGGCAATTTGCAATGTCTGAAGCGATAATAAAGGGAGAAGGATTTTTTGCTCCTCCCCACTCCCGTAACCTCCGTGTCCTGGGCAGCTCCTAAATCCTCTTCCGTTCCTTTGAGGGGCCACGCAGCATCTCAGGGTTATAGCAGGTTGCTCTAATGATCCCCAGGACAGGGCTGAAGGACAACTGAATAACCGAGCCCTTCAACAGATCCCGAGGACCCCCTTGCAAATCACCTAAATGAAGCTGCAGTAGTCGATAACGCTGCAGGAGCACATTTAATTAGCACACAAATTAAAATCAGCAAATGAAGCTCAAATTAAACCAAGGTGGTCAGGAGCTTAGGAAACCAGGAGAGAGGCAGCACCTCGGTGCTTGAGTCACGTAGTGGTTTAGGGCCGCGCATAAGAAAAATCAAGAGGTAGTGCTGTTCTTTTGGCATGAATGTCCCAGGAATTCATACAGCCAAAATTTGCACCCAAAGTGCAGCAAGATTACTCCTGGCTAGAGAGTGTTACAAGATGAAACAAGATGTAATGAAGGGATGAAGGAACAGGTTGGGGGGAAATGGGGAAAAAACGCTTTCATTTTTATCATTTAGGATAAGGTTGCATTAAGAAAATAATTCTAAAATTAGCTGAATGTTTGTCTGGATTATTTTTCTCAGACCTGGGAAGTGATTTTTTCAGAGCTGTCACGCAGATGCGCATATGTGGTACTGGAACTTTTGGGAGCAGAGAAATGGGAAAAATAATAACTTTCTTTTTTTTTCCCCCACGGATGTTTCAAATACCCAGAATAAGTATTTATGACACATGCAACCATTCCTGAAATCAAAGGCTCATTAGAGCTGCAGATGAAATCCACTAAATAAATGGTTGGTTGTAAGTTTATTTTTAACATTCTTTTTATGTTGATGTCCACAAACCGACTCGGTTAGGGTCCCTACGTTGCCAGTGCTGTAGAGATCTAAAGCAGCTGTCTTTCCTACAAAGAGCTATACTATAAAACTTATGTTTGCTGTTTAAGATATATTTTTTTTCATCATCCAGACTAAAGGACCTACTGACAACGGAGGAAGCTGTTTTCACTTTTCATGTCTGTACTCTTTTCTCTCTGGAAAAGCTTTGCTCTCCTCTTTCTGTTGCTAAGAGAAAAAGCCCCGTTGCCAGGGAACAAATGTCCGACACATACTGATGTGTCCGCTGTCAGATGTCAAAAGAATCCCTCCTAAATGTTTTCACATGCATACAGGGGATGTCTTATACATGAGGTAAAGGAAAGGTGAAATTGGCCAGCCTTGCTTGGTGATGTTCAAAACCACCTTCAAATCATTCACCTTCTATCCAGCAGTCCTAAATCCAACTCTTTAATTTACTTTTTTTTTTTTCTTCTGTGGCCCAGACAAAGGATAAAACACTAGGCTTAAAACTTAATTTTTTTTTAATTTTTACTTTACTCATTTAGAAGTGAAGTTTGTTTTTCCATTTTAAAATCAATCTGATGCTAGTGTTACGAGGTCAGGACATGCAGAAAACCTTCAGGAAAAGAACAGCCCAGGATTTGGCTGAGCCAGATGAGGCTGCAGCTTTTTGCTCATAGATCTGCTCTTGAAACTGTGAGCACCCACCCCGCTGCAGAGGGCTACCACAGTCCCTGTGGCACGCGCCTGGAGCAGCAGGCAGAGATGTTCAGTACGTAGTGAGACTGTCTTCAGCTGCGTGCTTGCCTTTTCTCCGTAGCGTAGAATTAAACCTTCCAGTTCACAACTTGAAGCCTTTTGGAGCTAGACGGCTGGCGATGTGCTAAGTGAAAATCTCCTGGGGGAGGAAGAGGCAGTCTCTGTGCCATCCTATAGTCAGAGCTCTGTGTGTGTTGTCAGTTGTCAGCAGTGTATTACCCGCATATGGAAAAGGCACCTCTGGAGTGCAGAATACTTCTCTTGTTCATTACTGTCTTGTCATTAGATGTCCTGTGTTAAGGATGCTCCGGGACGGATTTTTGTACCTTGTGCTGTGTGTGGATGTACTTGCACGTGTTTCATTGACACATTTAAGGAAGACTTCAAACATATCAGTCGGTGCTTTGCAGGTTAATTGATCCTGAAATGGTTTGTGGCTGCAAGTAACTCGGAGAGAGGCTGCAAATTAAATGTAGCCAAGTAACACCTGGTTCAAGAGGTTCATAAATGTTGACATTTTAAAAAGCTGAAGAAGTTGAAAGGAAATGGATAAATGTTATAACAGCATTCCCTAAACCATTCTATGATTCTATGATTATCGCTTACACTGTTAGTGTAAAAGTGTACATTAGGTAGACTTTGGTATATTGGGACTTTGCCCTAGCATAAACGGGATATTGACCCAAACTAGCATTTCTGTTGTCTTAGAACAAGGCAGAAGCAAAAAGAATAGATTCAGAAATAAGGATGTACAGCTACAGTGTGGGTAGGCTTTCTGCAAAGTTTCTGGATTGGGTCCTTATATGGCAGAGTTGCATCCAGTGACTGCTACTGTAAGGAATGCTTTGGTTCCTCTGGTCATACACAGCTCATCGTGAACAGAAGAGGAGAAAATGGTTGTGTTTCTCCCAGGCTATTCAGCAGCTAGCCTAAACCTAGCATTGGTCAGGAAACAACCAGAGAAAGGATTTGTCACTTTCTTTTCGTGCATTTCTGTTTGTTGATTTCCAACCCTAAGCGGTTTTCCCTTTTCATTTTGCCTCTGAACCATTTTAAAATTGGTCTTGCTTATGCTTTTGTTTTGGTTTTGAGCATCGAAAATGAACTTACTTTTTTGGGGATCTTTTTTTCCTTTTATTTCTTAGAGTCACAAGATGCAGCACCATGCTGGAGGTCACTGTCTGTGGTCCAGTCATGCATTTATGGCTTGGCAGAGAAGTGTTGTGGAGAATGAGTTCAAGTCCAAAACCAGCAATGGCATGTCAGCAGAGGGGAGCAGCTAGGTACCCTGCAGTGATGCTGACAGCACTGCTTTTGTCAGTGTTCATGTGCTAGGACCTCCGCTCCACAGTCACAGCCCCTGGTTTAACTCAACTTGTAAAACTACTTCTGCTCAAAGAAATGTGAATAGTAAAAGGCAAAGGTGGCTCTAATGATACAAAATGCTGATGACCAAATCAAGACACTTAAAGAGTTTTACTTGCACCCTCATTTGTGTCGAGCTCTCTCTTTACTGGGGATTTATCATAAATCATAAAAGTCACTGTCCTATTTTTGAGTCTTGCAAAACTCAGCTGTGCTGATCTCGCTCATCTCACTGAGGGATTAAGATTACAGCCAGGTATTCTTCCCTTTCATTTTAGAAAAGAATACATATTCTTCTTTATCTTGTCTTGGTAGAGCTGTCTACAAACAGCTCACATTGTCCTCAGCTGATTGAGTTTATTGAACAGTAATGCTGAAAAACAGACTTTTCAGAGACATGTTGTTATTCAAATTTTAAACTATTACCTATTTGAGATAAACTCAGTTGAAGCTTCTGTAATGTTCTTGCCTCATACAATGAAAAAAGGTTGTCCAGAAGTCTCCTGCAGGCAAGAGTTGCATACATACTGTTTTTAAAAAACAGTAGCTTCCCTAGGAGCTTACACATAGAAAACTGGAATTTGTTTCCATGAACCATACTCTGGGTGATGCTTGACATCCTTTTACATTTGTATAAAGCAAATAAAAGGAATGTGGATATGAAACAAACTCATTTATAGTTTTGAATGAATATTCATTGTGTTATTCACTCCTCAGTAGTGTTTCACACAGAATCAGAGACTTGCAGTTTAGGTAATTCTGATGATTAGTGAACAAGAAATTGTTTCCCACTTGTAAAACAATTTGCCTATTAAATAGTTTACTTGTTCTGCCAGGTTGTTTTTTCCTCTGAGTTGTTATGTAGCAGCATGTCAGTATGGTAAAACCACTAAAAATTAGTTGAAACTAATTGTTCTTTGCTTAAGGTCTTTTTAAAAAAACTTTTTTCACAAAGATGCCCTTTAATTCTGTATTACCATAAAAGTTAATTTGGTTATGCCTACACAGACTGTCTTTAAAGGTGAGTGAAACTGGTAGTAATGTAGTGAAAAGAAATGGTAAACAAAACTGGCTTTACAGTTGCATTTCCCTTGACAATTTTGGATGCAGTTCTGTCTGGTGTCATACACAGTATTTTGCTCGTACAAACAAGCAAATCCACCCTTTCTCAGCAATTTCATTGCTCAAGTATCGGAGAAGATGCTTAGAGAAAATGCATTTAGGATCTTTTCTCAATATGCAAGCCCATTTTTATATGACTGAAAGTGCTTCACTGATTTTTATTCTACAGCATAATGGTTAGTGATAGACTTACAGACCACACTCTGAAATAACATTTTCCAGTGAAGGTTTTGGCTATGGAGAGCTGTGCCTTCTAATAACATGGAAGGGTACTTTAAAGTATATTTTAGGCACAGAAGTTATTTTGCTTGCTCTGCGATCATAATAGAAATGGTGTAAACTTTCAGTGTTAATAATGACTGGATATTTTAAAACAAGTCTGTTAATGTTTTCCTGTAGAATATTAACCTCTTCTATGAAGAATATGTGGTAATACATTCCTTACAGGTATATTTCCTCATTAATTTAAGATACGGTCAGGTTTCTGGTGCAGGCTACTACTTTATAAATTCCCAAGTTAATGTATCCAAATATTCACTGTTCCATCTGAAGTTCAATACTGTCTAGTGATTATTCAGTATTTTTCTTCTTCTTTTAGCATTACTGCTTGTTAAGCAACATTATTTGTTGGTTAGTGGTGTTACTTTCTTAATGAATGTCTATTCAGGCAGATTTTAAGTTGCGGATTTGAAGAAACCAGAGGAGCAGTGAAATTAAACAAGGTCTATTTTCTTCACAGGAGCTTGGGATTTCATTATGTAGATTCTTCTTATTAAATTTTCAATTTTCTTCCCTTATAGAAACAATGAAACTGGACTCTGATATATTATGATGTCTATTTTTTTTTTTTTTTTTTTTTTTTTTTTTTTTTTCCTTGCCAAGCCTTGGGAAAGAGAGCTTGATTTGATGACTTTATTGAAAGTTAATTGTTGCTAATAGATTATTGAGGGACCACTTAATAAAATAAACAAACCAGGAAGTCTATAACACTTTTACCCTCTATATGAAAAACTGATTTTGATGAAGGTGAAGAAGCCTTTGGACTATACTGGAAACAGGTAGAAAAAAGCAAAAATTACTCTTTTCATTAAAAAGCATGCTAATTTCTCGTCTTCCAAAGATTATTATTTTAAGGATAATAATTTTTATATTGTGATGATATATGGCTAATGTGAAACGTATTATGTTAAAATTTGTTTACATTACCTCTGAAACACTCTGGATTTTAATATTTTTGAAGGTGATATAATTGACAGATGGAAGTAGCAGCCAGCCATAGGTCCTGGCAGTGTGGAGATATAATTTGGTAGGACTACTGAAACGACAGATTTCAACATGCCTTGGCATACAACATGCTACGCATGATTGGCTTTCCTAGGCACAGGGTACAGTTGACCCAGTAACCTATAAATATCATTATGCAGTTTTGCACAATGTGCTATGAAAGACTGACCTAAACATACACAATATGTAGCTGACCCAGTCACCTATGCATGTTAGCAATATGTTCTCACAGTGCTAGTGTGATATTTCATATATTAAGTCAGCAGAGTGTCCTAAGAGTTTGGTTCTCCATCAAAACTCCAGAGCCCATCTCAAGCCTCGTGGCACATGTGAAACCTTCCTCTTGTGCTAGCTCTGTGTGCTCATGAGCCAAGATATTAGTTCAGTTTTAGGAACATTGGGATCTTGCAACAATATTTTGGGATGTTTCTGGGCCAAGACATCACTTTGTTGTCATTGATGCCTTGCCTTCAGTCAGTCCAGAGTTACCCACACATACAGTGACTCTTGCAGGGTTTTTTTTAACATGGAATTAGGTTGTGCTTAAGATTATGTTGTTCCTGATGGGTTTTACCTCTGTTTACCCATAGTTACACTTTGCCCTCAGCTGCTAACAGAAACTGAACTGTTAGTGCATTGGATTTAACTTCAGCTCAGCTCTTTAAATTGAAGTTTCAGATTTACCTTAGACTTTGACTCATTTGTTTTCTGTAGTAATGGGGCACTACTCTCTTTAGTGCTGCATGGTGCAGGCTCTTTGCTCAGTGTGATTCTGGTGGTGTGTTGTGTTGTGTTACGTGGTTACCAGCAACCAGGGTATATGATTGTTTTCTAGTGAAGTCAGCAGGCAAGGCATTTGGGTATATAATAGTAAAGCTACAGGGAAGTGCCACAGTTTCTGCAACGCCAGCAGTTGTTTACCGAGCCTGATTTTGGTTCCAAGGTTTGCTGATCACAGGGGACGTTTCTAAGCAGAATGAGGGTGGGTTGCGTGGGCTTAGGAGAGACCAGGATTTTCCCTCCGTGACACAGATGTTTGTAGGAGCAGAGCAAATGAAAGCAGGAAGAAAAGCTGGTTCTTTGATGGTTGTGCAGGGCGCCAAGTTACAACTATTCCCTTTCCCTAATTCATTTGGTTCACCAGTTTCTACATTTTTCCTTTTCAGTTTAAATGAGTCAATAATAGACTCTACCAAGAAATGAAAATTACTCAAAGAAATGAATATTGTCCTGTTAATCAGCTCTTAAAAGCTTCCTTTTAAAATTCAGAGATTGACTTGTGGTCTCAAAAGTCTCTTGCATTAGCCTAGAGATGTCACTGTATAGGCAGCTCAAGTATTGATAGTGCTCCTTTCATCTGACACACTTGCTTTCAAAAGTTTACCATAAACTGACGGCTGCGTAACCTTCTTCTATGAGTGGGAGGAAGGAATGAAGAGAGTAACACAAGTAGGAGGTGAAGAGAAATTTGTCACTCAGTTTCTCCTGCTACTTTGTTCTTCTGTTTAGAAACGCTAAAGCCAGTACATAATGCTTTCCATATGAATTGAGGACTTGTTTTGGTACAGGAAAATGATAGTGGCTAAGAATATATAGTCTTGATTTAGAATAAAACAAATATATTTGAATGCCTGCTCAGGAGCATGTCATCAGTGTATATTGTGTGTGTGTATGTGTACATGAGTGTGTTTGTGTATTCCCCAGTGGCCATTGGGTTTTTACCAACTTTGGTACCTGTTCATATTACTCTAGCCTATACAGTCTTATAGCTTAATCAGGGTAGAGGTAAAGTTGTTGTGACTGCAAAGAAAATGAAGGTGAGGTAGAGTTAGAGAAGTAAGAAAGCACAACACTAAGTCTTTTTGGAGTATTTCCTGCTACATAAAAGCAAGCTGAGACAAGAACATCTGTCATTGATATATTGCAGTTAAAAAAAGGTCTAATATAAGCTGCTGCACATTATATTTAAAATCGCTCCAAACCCTATGTATCTAGTCAAATTACTCTCTGATCTCCCAGGGGTAGGTGTTTGCACTGTAAATTTACAATAAAATTTTTATGCCTAAAAAAACCCACCCAGATTTTAATATTTTATCTCCCAGGATTATATTCTTGGTTCCTGAAGAATGTCTGGAATACATGATAGAGTAGCTGTACAAGTAAAAAAAAATGACTAGTCATATTTCAATATTTCTGCTCTTGAATTTCTGTTTTTATGCCCCTTTTTAAAAGGAAAATTATGCTAAACATTTAGTAAGAAATAGTCAGATAATACAGCTTATAACAAACATAGCCTTTTTGCATTTAAACCATTGCATGTGGGGATGGGCAGTACCGTATTACAGGCCCAAAACAAGGTGAAGGTTTTATACATGACCTGTGAATGTTTGTAGGATGTGCATGTAGGAGAATGGGACCCTAACTTCAGCTGTAATGCCTTAAATTGGAGCTATGCTGTACAATGCCCTATGAAACTGCCAAAACTCACTGTATAAGACAGAGGGGGAGAGCAGTTTACTTTCAGGGTCCCTTTAACAACCTAAGGACAAGAGTACTGTCCTAAAGGTAAAGAAGCAAGATGTTAAATCTCTTGTGAATTTTACGTTCCCTAGTCCAGTATATGCTGGCAATTGATATTCTACAAAGCAGATAAATAAATCTGAGGAGGGAAATGCAACAGTTTCTGTTCTTGGACAGACTAATCCAGCCTCAAAAATATTTCCAGGCTTCTAAGCAGTGACTTGAATTGGGCTTTCGGTATTACTAAATGATTAGATCGGACCTGGATTATACTCCAAAACTGAAGAGTCTGTGGATTCAGGGATCTGGGTTTGTGACAATATTTCATTCAGTTGTGTCTCTCTTCTCTCCCTGAACTTTTAAGTAATGGAAGCTGACTGTGTATGACAAATGAAGATCATGGTAATTGTGTGGAATCGGATTGAAATCAAACCTAGCATAAATTTTTTAGGCACTTGACTAATTGCAAAATTCCAGGTAAAGAGGGGAAGGGAGGAGGACTGAATTCCTAAAATTTTGGTAGACCTACCATGATGTCCTGACAGATGTGTTTTGGAGTACATGAGAACAGGTATAAAAGTAAAACCATCACTGTACTGTTTAGTTTCTTCTGGTGCTTGGGAAATGGATTTAGTCAAGGCATGAGTTATTAGTTGCATTGGGTGAAGACTTCCATTCCTATTATGTATTTCCATTCAATAGTTCTGAGATCTTGTGAGAAGAAGGTAGGATCTGCTAAGCAGGTATCAGATAATAATTTTCTTTGTCTGTAGAGCAAAGCTGCCTTTGGATGGTTAGGAGGACTGAGCAAACATTAGCATCTTCATCTCTATATCCCTTAAGTTGCCTGTTTGGGCAAATGGTTTGTGATAAGAGGCAATTGAAGGTGGTTTATTTTAAATTTTAGCTAATTTTTAACTGAAGTTTCATTACCACTGCTATCATGAGAGATATATATAGTGTTCTTTGGTGAGCTTAGCATTGAGTAATGCAGGCAGATCTTCTGCCCTTGGTGTCTTCAAATCTTTGAAAGTAAGAGTAGGTCCTTTTAGAACTCACTCTCTTCCCCAGAAGACAAAAGCTTTCTTAGTTTCTAAAATGTTTTTACTAAGAACTGGTATTTTTCAGATACTAACTCAGGTCTTTCTACTGAGGGTGTTGTTTTTTCTGATACTAAGTTGATTTCTTGCAGTTCTGTACACTTGATGTTTAGAACTAAAAGCTACTCAGATACTTCAGGGTACACCAGTGATAAATCAATAAAGTGTTTCCTTATGAATATCACCACTTCTCATAGTTTTACAGGGAAAAGAAAAGACTAATGATCAGTTTGTGGATAAATCACGGCAACAAAATTTGGCACATCTTCCAAAGACAACAGAAATGGTGAGCAAGGTCTTGGAAGCTGACAACCGGCACTGAGCTGGCTCCACTCTGCTGCCCTTGAGCAAGACAAAGGCCAAGAGGCCAAGGAGACACAGTCTCTGGAAACCAGTGCTACATGGAGGGGTTAGGCTCCATGCATATAAGAAAATAGAGAAGATAAGGGTGGAAATTCCTTACAGACATTGAAGAAACTTAGAGAGCTCGCCAGGTGTTGTTTTGGATAGTTACGGTAGGGTTCCAGGAAATATCAAGTGTAACATTAACTTATAAAAGTATTAGATGTTCTGAGTGATGTCAGACCAACAAGTTCTCTGCGGTACTTTCTGTGGTTCTGCAAGGCAGAGAAATTTGTATTTCTGCTGCTTTTCCATATCTAGATGTAACCCACATTTAATAAGTGCTTGTAGTTTTATCTACTATCTGACCAGTAAAAGGAGAGATTTGAAATTTCCTCTCAGCACTCGAAACAAAGAGATGCTTTCATATATGATGAGTGGAAGAACTAAAGTGTCAGAATGGATGGTGGCTCTCAGACTTCACAGGCTAAATATCTGCTTGCAGCCTTATCATCATTATAAAGCTGCAAATGTCTAAATACAATATAATATGTAAAAAACCTGATGATTTTTGTATAAATTACAAAGATGTAAAATGTGTGACAGGTTTGATTTTTCTTTCATTATGTATTATCTTTATTATTTTGGAGTTGGCACGTTTGAATATCATCATTTGTAACATGGTTACCCTACTGTTTGCTTTGATTATTCAGGCACTTGCACGGATATGTAGCAGAACATGACTCTTAAACGGTTTCCCAAGTTACCATCTGCCAGCTGACACCTTAAGTAACTGTGTGCATTCCCATAGCCCAGCACAGTTGTAAACTGAAATACATTATCAGCCTCAGTGAAAAAGTTAATAGCAAAAAACCCACACACCTAAAACCTCAACCAAAAAACCCCACCCCTCCCCCCCCCATTATTATTTCCTACCTTTTTAAAATTTTGTTAAGTACATCCTATTTATGTATGAAGGTATAAGTGTGAGCAGGCATGGTGACCAAGCTGGTGGTTAGTGACTGTAAAATCAGTAGAACGTAATTGTTTGGCTGTCTCCATGCACCTAATTTAGGATGCTGTTGGCTAAATTATTGTTTGAGATATTGATGTCAAGCATCTTAGAGTCTAATTCTCATATTTGGATATAGTAATAAGCAGTCTGACATAGGGCTGTGGCATTAAGAATGTCAATTGTCAGAGGGGATGTGTTTTCCAGCCGTACTAAGGGTTTAAAAAAAATAAAAATCTGTTCTTTATTTCATTATTCCTGTTCTTACTTTTGTTATGATCAGTGCTCTGTTGGCGATACACCTTTAATATCAGATGAGCTTTTAGCTGCCACAGGGAGACAATCGCCCCAGCACAAGAAAAAGTAAGATTGTACCTATAATAAGATCCTCATGTCTGATGCGCTTTGGGTAGAAGTTGTTTGCTTGTTTGTTTTTTATACTGAAAAACTCACCATGTAAAAAGAAATTTAAAAATACCCTTCCTACTCCACAATCAAGGCTTCCCCCATATCAGTTTGAGCACACAAGTACAAAACAGAGCAAGTAAACTCCCCAGGAAGGGAAAACGTGCAAGGGTGCAACTGTGCACCTCTTATTTTGCTGCCTTTTCCTTTGTGATGACTGTTACAAGTTTTCACTAATAGGACTGCCAGTAAATCTCATGTATTTTTTTTCCTAATTTTATTTTGTTTTTTCTGATTATAGTTTCGTCTGTTCCTGATACTAGCTTCTGATTTTTCTCCTTCACTCAGGCCATTAAAATGTTGCTTTAGGTATTGTCAGGCAATAATTAATTCATACATTATTCTATTGTGTGTACTGCATATTACCTTGTGCAATTATTTAATTAAAACATAATTATAGGATGCCAACGTACCAAAACAGAGAGATGAATGAAAATTTCACTTGAAGGTATAAAACATTTGGATTCAGCTACAGAAAAGAAAAGACTCCTTTACTGTAAAAAGAACTGGCTTTTGGGAACGATGCCTATCTGCATCAATACCATAAATGCATTTTACTTTGAAAAACTCCCCAGAGGGTTCATGAGGCTCGTGTGTTTGCTTTTTACTATAAATCTGGTTTGGCTTAAGGGTTCCCATTAAGCCACTGTTATGAATACACCCTTCTGGTGGAATTACTAAAAAAGCTTTTCAGGTAATATTGCAAATATAATTACAATTGAGTTATTAGTTATTTAAACTAACCCAGATGCTGGCAGAGGTAGAAGCTTTGCTTTTATGTCGTCTTCTTATTGTTTCTTGCATCATTTTGTGTTTGTGCATGCATTTTGAAAGTGATTTTTTGATGCATAGAGAAAGTTTAAGAGGGTCCACTGTGAGGCATCTAACAACTGGGACATGAATGAAAATAGTTTCCTTATGATGTTTTTTCTAAACTACATAGCAGAGGCTTTTGGCCTGGAGGTGACAAACCTTTGGTTGCAGAGTGCAGTGGTGTTTAGGCTTCTGGCTTTAAAAATATGAATGTCGAGTGAGTTAAAGCTCAGTTTTGGTGTTTAGGTACCAACTAGCTCAGAATATACCTCATAAAAATAAAACTTACATCTGAGATAATTCTATATGTATTTAATAAATGGCAACTATTTTCATTTGTGAAGCCAAATTTACAGAAAGAATGTTCCTAGTCTTTAGCTGTAAATACTTGCCCCAAACAAATTTATTGTTCATGTGACAGAGCTGCAACAGTAAAACAAAGCAGAACTGAATGAAACAGTTGGATTTCTTCCAAGAAACTTACAAGTGTATTGGAAAAATTGAATATGCAGCAAGAATTAAGGAAGGATTATGAGAATGTATTAAATTCAGTTAGTAGGATAATCTAATAAATTTCTAGTCTAATGAAAGAGTGGAATGCTCTCTTTTCACCATTTTTATTAACGTGACTAATCTTTACTCATTCATATGATAGGACAGCATTGGTAGGATATGTTAGCCTGTGAAGAGGAACTGAAAGCCCAAGATAAAACCACAGAACAGAAATACTAAAAACAGCATAAGGCCGGTGCAGTTTCCTATTCGAGTCCTCAGTTCTCCTCCTGAAAGTGTATGTTTCAGTCCAAACATGCAGATGCAAAGTGTTTGCCTATCAGCATGATTTAACTGTACAAATCTGTGTTAAAAGCAGTGAACAAAGCAAGATCAAATATGTCTGTTCTTGCAACAAAATGTTGATGTTATGCAGATGTGGCCATGTCACCCATAGAAATTGCTCTTCACATGCAGAGTTTGGGCAATAAGATGTGACATTCAGAGAAGGAGATGGACACTTGTCAACAGCAGTAACTTTGGCAACAGACAGCAAGCTTAGGGCAAACAGAAGATGAATGGGGACACTTATGCCAAGATCTTGAGAAATGATTTAAATGGGGTTTTTTTCAACACCTTTAAATACATGTACAAAACAAAGTATTTTAAATTGACGTGAGTTAGATGAGCAGGAGTGCTTATGTCTATAATTCAGTGTTTTTTGTCTGCTTTTGTATGAAAGTAGGCCTCCCCTGGCCATATTTCTAGCACTGAACCTCTCAGAGAACCTTAGGCTGTCTCCTGTCTGTGTATCAGGTCTCAGGGCTTGAGGTGAGCACTCGAGCTCCGGCAGCATTTTGGGCATGTCAAGTGCAGAGTCCCAGCGCTCCTCAGAGCACCATGCAAGCATACAGACCAGCCTGGGCTGAGATCCGAGAAGAGGCGTCTCCTATTTGTTTCCTGTTCAATTAGGTCAGGCTGATAGTCGGGGCTTTCGCGTTTCCCAGGAGCAGGGACCTAAACGGCTTTTGAACAGTGCTCTGGTGCCTCTCCCCTAGCCAGGGACTGGTACAGCCAGCCAGTGAAAATAGCTTACAAGCAGCACAATTTCACAGTAAACTGAGTTTGTGTTCTGCATCAGTGTAACAGAGGCTAATATTTTTCCAGAGGACTTGTTGTTTTAAAATAGTACGTATGTATTTGATCCCTCTGTTTTTCAGAAGGCTGTTGAGAAGGATGGTCAGTAATTTACCCTAGGGAGAGAGAGGAGACACAGATTTTTAATGTTGGAAAAGGATTTGCAATGTGTCCGGGTTTATTTCTTGAACAAAGTTTTGGGTTAGACACAAATTCATAGAGTTTGATCCCAGATTTCAAGCTTAAATGGTAAAGGCATGTCCAAGAGAATGCAGCCTCTGATGGTGCGTCTGTCCATGCAAACTGCACCATGGCAGCAGATGCTGCACCAGTACCTTTCTGACAGGTACTGGGGGCTCTTCAAAAGAAAATAGTATTGAAATTGGAGACCAATATTACTCTTCATTTATAAATGTTACATATATAATACATTGTTGTATCATTTCCAAAAATGGTTCCTTTACCAGTGTTCAGCTAATCTTTGTTTCCACCAAAATATATTTTTATACTAAGTATTACCTTACTGTCTTCTCCATTGGATGTTCTGATAAGCTATGTAAAGAAAGCAGAAAATCTGGCTCAAGAATTGGAAAAGAAATAATACAGTTATAACACAGTGGGTAGCTGAAATTCTGCGGTGCGATAGCAGTGCTCTCTGTCAGTCCCAGAATGTAATGGCAGCCTGTAGCTCTGAAAGGTATCGAGGTATAAAAGTTATTTTAAAATGGGGTGGTTAAGAGACACCTGGCAATGACAGATGGAAAGGTCTTTAGGTGACATTAAAGCTGTTTAAAGGAAAAAGTGAATAAGAAAACCAATGATACGTGGTAAAGCTTACATACACTTTATTTTTTAAATAAGTTACCATGTAAGTTATTGATGCCTAGCTATGATCCTGCATTTGGAGGAAGTAAAATCACATACAGAAGGCCAGAGAAAATAAAGTAAATGTGATTATTGCTTGAAGTCCTCTTCAGAGGCATTTGATTTGATAATAGTTTAAGCATAAGCTAAAGCGGTTTTCTAATGGATAATGTAATATTTCTGATCTAACAGTAAGAAATATAGCCATTACCAGTCATCCAAAAAATAGTCCTAACAGAGAGGTATTAGACAATTGAAGGATTGTTTTGGGAGGTTTTTCTCCTTAAAGTGCCCTTGAATATAATGTTTTATATGGTATCTTTCATTTAGACTGTCCAAGCAGTCCTCTGGAGCTGGTAAAAAATGGAAGCAAGGAATGGAGGTGTCTGCTTTCAGATGGCAGAAAGAAACTAATGGTGGGAACTTCCACAAACAGTGATGGGATGGTGTAAACACTACTAGAGGAATAGCACAATGTAATGAGTTACGTTGGACTGATTAGTGATGCACGCTGGTGGACACTGGCAAGGACGAATCTAGCAGTTCAAGGGGCTTCTTTGAGGGATTGCCTCCTCCTCCCAGGTGTTCTGTCTCCACTTCTTTTGACATTGTTTTGAGAGAAACCAAACTGTATGACTAGAGACTGCTTTGGTGTTGTACCTGGAGCTTGGCTTAAATAATGAGCACTAAAGGTAGAGTATTTCTGGCATGACTAAGGGGTCATTTCAGTAAACAGTAAAGGGATTGATATCGAGCATACATTTACAAATCTACACAAGAGGCATCTTGCATACAAAACGCCGCCTCAACTGCTTCTTTTAGCAGAGTAGAGATTTTCTTAGAAAGTTGAAGGAAGGAATTTTAGCAGAGCCATTAAAATTGAAACACACCACAAAAGCTTTTTTGTTGGTGTTTCAAAACCTTGCTTTTCTTCTTCTGTAAGTAGTTCTCTGGGGGGCTGAGAACTGGGATAAAACACAAGTGTGTAAACTGTCTACATAAGTCACTGCACTTGCTCGAATATGGCCACAAATAGGGTGGGATTTCACTGTGGCTTTAAGGATGTAGTTGAATTTAACAAAAGAATGATGTGCTTTTATTGCTTCTTTACATCCATTGTTTTTCTTTCCTCGCTATGGTTTTCTTCCCATAAGTTTTATCCAGCAACTTCTAGGGCTACCACTTTTTTTGCCAGAAATATATTTTTAAGAAATACAGCATCAGTGTCTCTGCCAGAGCCATGAAAGCTGCTGTCATGTGTTGGAATTAGTATGTTAACAGGACAAGAGCCAGGGAAATATATCTTTGCAGGTCTAACACTGTGTACTGAGAAATAACACATGATAAGGAAAATTAATGGTAGTAGCACATCAGCTAGTATAAATGTGACTGGAAATTCTTATTTGTATATGCTTTCTGATTTTGAGCCATGGAAATTATGCAGAGGGTAAAGAAAAGTGACAACCTGAACAGCTGCCTATTGAAATTCAGTGGTTGAAATTATGACATTTGTAGACTGGTTTCATCCTGTGATTTTACTGTTCATCATTGTGACATCTGCTGAAAGCTCTCATGGTAGATATTTCTAACACATTTCTCAAAGAGCATTAATGATTCATTGTTTGGTCTTGTTTTTGGGGCTTTTTTTTTGTTCCTTGTGTGTGGTGATTTCCTGGGCTCATTACCAAAGTCCTGGGGCCAAACTGATCCCTAGTGTATCTTCTTCAAAGCCAGCTGAGGGTAGGAGGATTGATGATAGCTAATTGTTAACATTAGGAGCAACTTTTTGCTGGAGTCATATTGAGTTGAGTCCAAACAGAACTACTGGATGTCAATGTGCTTGCAATACTAAGTTTAGAAACCCACTTACGTACCCTTCTGTCTAACTTGCACTCACAGAAGATCATATTCGTAAAGGCTACATGCTAAGTTTTTATATAGGTTTTGAATTTTCTGTAGTGTTCTTTGATCCCTGCCCATTTATTATTCAATATCAACGTTCAGATTTTTTTCATGTCGATCATACTTGTTGTTGTTGTTGACTAGTGACATTTAAATTTCTCGGAATCCTACCTTTTTGCCTGATTTACATGAATAAATCACATAATAGGAATAGGTTTTAATGGATCAAGAGTATTTTTTCCTAGATTATTGTCATTGCAGTCTGCATGATAATTTGTTGGTTCAGAGTCAAGCACATGCAAGTCTGATGGCTTATTGAGGACTGGACACTTGCAGAAATAGCTGAATTGAGGATGATGAATCAGACTGTTTGTACCCATGAATGGTCTTGTCTTGAGGTACATTAATAATTAAGTAAAGATAAGATATGCTTGTGGGGTAAGAAGTGACACATGTAATAACTAAGCCAACAAAACTCTTGCAAGAAGGATTAGGGGAAATTACATTGTTCAGAAATCACATTTTTGAGACTTGCCTTAGAGCTTCTAAAGCCTTGTTGTAAGTTAAGGTGCTCCCCTGTTGCTAGGGATCTGAGATTGTTTTCTTCCCATTAACACTTTCTAAAGAGCTTTAGGACTCAGCTTTGCATGTCCCCTGATGTACAGCAGTGATGCCATGCCAATATTGCCATCATCCAAACAACTATGTGTTGTATCACATGAAAAAAGTGGTTTGCCTTAGTGGAGAGGGAAAATCCACAAGTATATTTTGTTAATAATTAACTTCTTGAGGGCTTCATTCCTGTCCTAATTTTTCTCCTGGATAGCTGGATATCTGGCTTTTTGTTTCTTATCCTCTTCTCCTGGCATTGTTTTATTCTACCATAAATTCTGCTCTATTTTCTTTCCAGTCCATGATGACCGTTCTCCACACGTTTGTATGTTTACTTACACTATTTTCTTATCATTGGCACACTAAAGTTTATCTAATGCTTCAACTTTTAGAGGACGCTGAAATACTGCGTGCTAGTTTTACCAAGAAGGATTTACTCCCATGAAGTTCATTGATGCCTCGACTGTGTGCATGAGCAGACCTTTGTGCTGCCCTCCTTTTCTGAAGTCACATATCACAAGCATTGCAAAATCTGGAACATCAGGAAGAAAACCGGGTTTGTAAATTTAAACTCAAATTGCCTATATTTAAAATGTGATGCAACTGATGTCAGTCTTCTCTAACTGGCCTCTATTTCTGAATAATTCTTGAGCTATTATATATCACTTGGAGCATAAAAAGAACATTGCTGTTCTCTCGTACTCTGGGCCAATTTTTGCAGGATTTAAGAGTTAACGTGGGGTGGGGTTTTTTGGTACCTCTTGATTTTGATGAGAAGATTCTTTCAGACAGTTCTTTCCATATCTTTCTAAATGCTAATTAGCTCATTTCATATGTTGCCTTACCGTATTGTTTCCCACTCACATCACAGTAGTTCCCCAGTCTTCCATAGTCTGTTTGAATTTAAGATCTGGTCCTGCAGAGCTTTTTATTCCTTATCTTCGATTCAAGTCAGGGGCACGGCTCTGCCTCTCCCTTATCCTGTCTGAAGGACAGCCATTTGGCATTGAAGATAAGCCTGTCTAGGACAGGTGTTAGTTTATGTTTTGTGAGAAGGCAAGACTCAGAATCAAGGGAAAAGGGAAGGTTACAGGGAAGGGAATTCCAAATATAGGGTCAGGTACTCAAGAGTGTGAACAGCCGAATTCCACGTGATTGAAAGAAGGATAAGAAAATTCTCAGAGCACCCAAAGGCCAAAGTTTTGGAAACTTGTTAACTGTTGGTGTTTTAATCCAAGTGTTTTCTTGTTAATCAAACCCAGTATGTCTTCCTGGTCATAGTGTAATGATGTCATAAAGCTTAGGTAGTTAAAAAAGGCACCCTTTTTGCTCTCAGGATGAGTACATGGATAGGAAAACAATTTGCAACAGTAGATATAAATCCATTTTTCCAAACATTCAAATTTAACTAGTACAAATGGATATATCATCTCTTTTGTAGTGTTTTGAAACTTTCCCTTACATCTAATTTGCTAAATTTACTTTGATTGATTTGAGCCTGTCTTGAATTCTTCTGACAAATCAAAAGCTTATTTTATTTATTTTTATTCAACAGAAATGAGATTTTATGGATTGGGTGAGTACTTTAAGCCCTACAAAACCTAATACCAGCTGTATGATAATTTCCTTTCTATTTCTGAAGCCTGAAGAATATTTACTGGGACCAACGTAAAGCAGATCTTGTTTTTGTGTTATTTAATATTATTTGCTTATGTATCATGAAGTAAAGATCTTGTTACAGGGTCATCAGGAGTATAAGTAAATTTAAGTTTTAACTTGCAGGGTAGTTGCTAGTGCTTCTGAAACTGTGCTAGTAATCTTTACTTTTTCACTCTTCTGGAAAAAGGTACCGTTGCTTTTGCCAGGCTAACTAAACTTATTTAGCTTTGAATGAAATTCACCCTTTTCTGTTTTCCTTGCTCTCCAAAGTTCCTTGAATGATTTCCTTGAGCCACGAATATATAGACTGAAGGTTATTAAAAGCCAGCTTATCAGCTGAGGTAATTTTATTCTGTGGGAGACAAGGCAAAACCCATGGCGGTTTGGCAATTTGGCATTTATGTTGTGTAATAAATACTTCTTGAATGGTTGAATTAGACTCTGAGTTTAATTGGGTTTAAATGAGAAAGAAGTCCATCAGCGTGGATAAGGAAGAATAAAATCATTTATGTTATATGTTTCTGCGACAGGTTCTGAAATTGGATATATTTGAAAACAAAATATTTGTAAAGATACTTTACGTGATGTTAAGTCATTCCTGTGGGCTTTCTTTTATATGCAGTTAATTATTCTATTAAATGCATAACATTGTATATGCTGATTGTGGGATGAAATTTCATGTCCTGATACAGATTGGGGCAAGTACTCTTGGAATTCCTATTGCTAAACCAGGATTGCTCAAGAACTGCAATCTCTCTTAAGAGCGTTTGATGTGATGCACGCCTTCCTTTTGGAAGTAAGCTCTGGAGGCACGGTTGGGATATTGTATTGGAGTCTCTCATCAGACGGTAGCGTAGCAATGAAGAGATGTTTATTCTTGAAGGTGGAAAGAGAATTACTTAGTCTGTTTACAGTGGGCTGGCGAAATGAATAGTGTTCTAGCAGAATTGCGTTTTGTACACGTGTTAATGCAATATTAACATAGCGTCCGTGTGCCTAATAAGATTAGATACATCTGTCATCTTTGTAAGGCATTTGACTCTTTGCTGCAGTGGTTTTTGTATTTATTTTCCTTTATGCTGTTCTTTTAGGAATGAGTAATGTAGTTTTGTATAGGTGGAAATAAAACTGATTCTCATCTCTGTAAATTGTTTAATAACAGTGTCATGCATTTGCTTTTGTTTGCCACCATAAGAGCAAAAAGCTTCCATTGTTCTGGATAAAATCAGAATTTTAATTAGCCTTGCCAACAAAAATCAATAATTTTGTCAAAATCATGGTGATATTTTCCAAAAAGAAGGACACTGACGCTTATGTTGGGAAGTATTACCCTAGTCACATTCATATTTCCTCTTGGAATATTGTGTAAGTGCAAAAGCAAGTGAAATAATTATTAATAAGCAAGCAATATTCTGAGACATCTTCCTGAGCAACATCTAGATGCTCATCTTAGGAAAATTTATTTATTATTTATTATTTATTATTTTTCTTTGTAGCACCTACCTAGCAAATAACATGAAAGTATCATAAGTGGGAAAAAGTGCTTTCAAAGCAAGCTTCAGAATCCTAGTGACAAGAACTCGTATTCTTTTTTCTAAGCACCCCTGTATGATTTTTGCTGAATTAGTAACTTTGATTTTCATTCAGGTTTCACTTTTGGCCTTTCTTCTACTTTGTTGGTAGGGTAAGATGAAATGGATTTATTTAAAACAACCACCCACATAAAAAAAAAAAGGGATCTGGACAAGAATGAGCAGGTCCTTCAGTCCTTCTTGGGTTTTATGAACAAAGGCCCTTAAGGCAATACTGACTGTGCTCTTTGCTCAGAATGAAGGTGACCTCTGCTCTCTGCAGTCATCCAAAATGAAGATTCTGGAAGACACTGATGATCTTATTTCACAGATTTTAGCATGCCGGTATCAATTACGTCTTGTTTTACCTTCTAGTATCTCTTTTCATTCTATATATTTAATGTTACATCAGGGTACCCCAAGTGTAGTAGCAGGTATGTTCATCAGACACTCAGCCTCTCTCAGTTGTAAGGAAGTAGGCAAATGTAAGGAAATATGCAGTTGTTAGTGAAAGAATCATCTGGATTGATCACCACAATATCTATCACATCAGAGTTTCTAAGATGCCAGGAATACCAAAATACTTTCTAGTTCCCCTACACTAATGTTATTTTACAGCATTCCTGTTTACTCGTTTGTATTCACTGTCTAGAGCTCATGAAAATCCTATTAGGTCATGACTTTGAGGGAGAAACTATACACAGAGCAATATACTGTACTTTTCTATTTAGTTTTATTCATTTTTAACAAGCAAAGTAGATCTCTGCAGACTTCATTCCTTCAATATACATTCTTTTATTTATATTTTAAAGTATAATGAAGTTGCAATGCTGTGTTTTAACCACAGCATATGTTGCTATAGGAATCGAACCCATCATTACGGCTTCATGGAAAAATCAAGCTCGGTGAGAAGGGTAGGTTCACAAGAAACAAAACTCTTCATCTTTAAAATCTGTTATCTTAGATAAGGATTGGATGGGACATGAGAGAAAGACATATGCAAGTAGAAAAGTGTATTGATTTGTGTGTTAACTCTGATAAAGCTGGAAAATTCCCTCAACACGCAATTCTCTCGCAAATTGATCAAAACTAACCCCCTTAACCTGTTTATATAATTAACCCTTACATTCATCGTGAGCATAATGCATTCATATGTAATTCCTAGTGCTTTAACAAAACCACCAAACCAAGAGCACTTGCTCACTGCCCCCCTTGGCAGGCCGGGGGGACCCACATCTTTACAGATGAGGTACTGTGTAAAGCACTTTAAAAGTAGCTATAATTGAGAGAGATGTTTTCTGCAGGTAGGAAACAGAAGTCTGATCACTCCATGAAGAGTTGGGGCCTGGGGACTGATACTAAAGAGCAACTTTAATGTTCGATCTTGCTATGGTACTTGACACGTGGATAAACAGAAATCTAGGGCTAAACCTGTGGTGAACAGCTGTGAGTTTCATCTGCTTAGAATTTCTCCCCTGATGTCTGTGCGTGGGAATTAGTTTGGGCGAGTGTATTTTTTTTTCCTGCTCAGGTTCATGCTTAACTGAAAGGATTAAAATGTCAGGTGTATACGAAGCTGTGCTGACCCTGTAGCTGGAGCTAAATCCTCTCTCTCAGCTTTGTTTTCTGGCTCATTTGCTGCAATAGAACGTCAAATTTATGAGGGAAAATATGTAGCTGAAAACTTATCTTGCAGGAGCTTAACAGAGTTGCAGAATTTAGCTTTTCAGCTTTTCCTCAGGTGGAGAGCTGTAGTGAAAACAAGTCAGGATATTCTAATAACTTGATAATCCTTAATTTGAACAAATTAACACCTGCCTGTGTAAGGGGCCTTATTCAGCACTCCTAGCTAACACCCTGATCCTCTTGCTTTCACCTGGAGTGAGTGTGTAGAATAGGTGGGGTATGAGAAAAGCAAAGGGTTGGTCATCTGCTTGGCATGCTGGTAGCTGCACAGGAGGGCTCCCCGGTTTAAGTTCTCCTGCCGTGCCTGTTAAGAGCCTGGCTATGCTGGGGCCCATAAATGATAAAAAGATTTTTTTCTGCTTTCCAAATATGACTGATTACAAACATTAAGCTTTCTTGAATGTTAAGATTATGCGTCAAGTCCTTCAGGAGCTAGAATGCATTGTCTAAAGAGAGAGGTAGGGTGGGAATGGAAAACGAGACACTGTGCCCCTTTTACTGCCTGGGGAGAGGAGACAACAACGTAGTCTCTTCTAAAGGCAGAAAGCAGCTCAGTGCTGGTCGGGAGATGCTGTCCTTTCATTACAACTATCACATACATTCATGTTCAAGTATGTATTGAGTGGCTTTGCAGTGTCTCTTACTCAAGGGCAAGGAAATCTTTGCCAATTCCATAAATTTTAGAGACAGTTTTATTGGACTGCCTTTTTAGTTAATTGACTACAAGCTACTATCAAAACCACTAACTTGTACATGTGTATCTGTATATTTCATTCCATAGGAGCTCTCCCATTCAATCATTTCTGATTTAAACATTTTTGTCTCTTATTGGAGCCTCAATAAGGATAATGCTGTTTGGAAAGGGCTAGACTCCTGTTGTACTTGTGCATGTATTATTTAGTAAGTGTTCTCAATGTCTTTTAGAAGACAGCAAACATACAAAGTACTTTGCAATCATCAAGCAAACTTGTCAAGAGGGATCAGACTACAGTCCTTTCCTGTGTTGTCTGAGAGCTGCTTGATCTGCGGATGGCTGTCTTTTTTCTCTCTTAGTCTAGTCCTACTGGATATCATATTGCAGCTGTGCAAGCCAAATATTACTGACTCCATCAACCCAGCCAGAGTGATTAATAGTCATTGACAGCAACTAACTTCAGATGCTGTAAAGTGGGGGTTTTCGTTCCGTAAACGCACAACTACTTGCTGCCTTCAGATTCAAGAGGGCCTTAAGATGCATGGAGTCAGACTAGACTCTTGAATGTCCTGGTGCTGTGGATTTTTAAATTGCAGGCATTTTACTTTAGGCCCATCTTTGCATTGCAATTGTTCATTCTAAATAGATAGCGCTTCTGTTAAATATGCAAAAGGAGCTTTTGTGGGTAGAGGTTTGTTAAAGACTGAAAAGTCTCCTTGAAAATCAGAGTTTTTGTCTCCTAGAATTCCGTATTGGTATGTAGACACCTTCTTTTGGGGAGGGAATCTTTCATTCCTAAATAACCACTGGCAAGCAAATGAAAGTAAGGTATAGAGAAATTCTGCTTTTTCAATTCTGTGCTCTCAAGAATGCTATCCTACTGAGTTATTCATTCATATTTAGCTGCTTTCATGTGTGTCACAGATTTTACTGCATGGAACTGGGACCTTGTGTGAATGCGTATCTGTTAAAGTAACAGATAGAGTTGAAAATGCTTTATGGCTCTGAATCTCTAAGAATTTAATCTGTTTATTGAGGAGGATAGTTCTTATAATATAATGTTTAATTTATTGTCATTAAACCATATCTAAATCATGGAAAGAGAAGAAATTTTCTTGTAATGTGTTTTGATTGGGGAAGCCATGCACTGAAAGTTTATAATAATAAAACAAATGCTAGTGAGTTGCTTTGCAGAAAGGCCATTAAAATAAAATGAAAAATTAATTGAACTGTGAATTCCAGATTGGTGTTCTGATGAATCTCAGATTCAATGCAGCAAGTAAAAAAAAAATAAATCAGTGTATTAGAAAAACTTATGCCAAGGTTGCTCCCAGCTGTACCAGTACAAGAGAGATGGTTAACATTAGAACAAACTGTGCTATAAGCAACTTACAGCAACACATTAAATATTATCAGGAGTGTTTAAGAACTGGGATTAAAACAGTCTACACATGACAGAAAACTGATGCATTTAAAAGCACCCAGCTAAATTTGGAAAAAGATTGAACCCTCATGTGATGCTTTACCTGGAGAATGATTACACCTGGTTGTTCTTGGTGTTTGCCCTTTCTGTTGTGATGTAGTAGAACCACTTTCTAGCCACACTAGTGTAGGCGGTAAGAGCAATGATGAGGATGAGTGAAAAGTTTGTCATACAGAAATGGGAAATCAACACGATATGTTGACATTTTTAGTATAGAAAAATATGAAACTTCATAAGGAAACAGTTAGGGGAATTGTTAATGTGTGCACACAGTTTCTAGGGTTTGCTGCTGAATGCACTGCCTGGTGAGCAAAGAGTCTGTGTTCTCCTTGTGCCTGGATCTGCCACAGATCTGCTGAGCGACCTTGGTTTAAAGCCACTTTGTCTTTCCACATCTATTCTGCCTCCCCTTGCCTTGGCCTCTATCCCCACAGTCCATCTAAATGTACAATACAGTTTAATGTGTTGTTTTCCAGTTTGTTTGAATAACAGATAGCGTAAGGGGACATTTGCATGCTTCCACATTAAATTACTTTTCCCTCCAATATATGCAGAAATATAAGATTTAGTATGATAATACTTTCTTAAAACTGATGTATATTTTCATTCAGTGTTGGAGGATGGAACTATTTGTAAGCAAAAACCAGTCTGGGAAAACCTGTTCCCAACTTAGAAGTTTCAGATAGCTAGGGATAAGGAGGACGATGCCTACACAATTGTGTATTTCTGAAATGCTGAAACTATAGAGAAGTTTTAGAAAATCCCATAGCTGATAAAATATACAGAAATTACTAGTGGTAACTTACTGTCCTTGCTCCTTCATGCAAAAGCTGCTCATCGCCCTGATAAGGTTATCCCAGCAGCAGTGAGACACAGAGTCTAGGAAAGAGGGAATTTGTAGGAATGTTTGGCTCCAGCATGAGTTGCTATTGAGAGATACCATCTTAGCAGAGTCAGTAACACTGAGGGTTCAGCAGAGACATCTGTGGCAGCTCATCCCAGGAATATCCTGGCATGCTTGCAAAGCACGGGCTGAAATACTGCTGTGGCAGAGAAGCAAGCAGTTTGTATGCCACTACTAATATCTAGTTGCTAAACACATGCCCACAGGACAGATCTCACCAGGTTTTTCTGTAGCCCCAAACCCGAGTTTCAGAACTGGTAAAGAGCGAAGAGACGATTGAACAGACAGAGTGGAGGATCTTTCCAGAAGTCAGTCTTGGCAAATAGCTCAAGCAACATACAGGGATTTGGTATGTGCAAACTGTCAATACCCACAGTGAAAGAAGCCAAACATTTTAACAGTGATTGATTGCTTCATTTGGTTTATGAATTGTCTAAAAGAAACCTTCTGCGTTACCATTGAGAGTTGTTTTGTTTTGGTTTGGGTTTTTTTTTTGTTTGTTTGTTTTGGTTTTTTCTAACAAATGAATAGGTCAGCAGAGGTGTAGAGGCTAAAAGACCTGCTGGAGGTCAGATGGGAAGTCCCCATATCTTACTAAATAATGAATGCCAGTAGAACATAAAGTGCCCAAAGTGCTTTGTGAACCCCACCTCATTAAATCTTTATAACACCAGCAAGAGTACCAGTGTAAAGGTCAGCCAAGTTTTTATATTTATTCTTTTATGTAAACAAAAAGAAGATGGGTCATCTGCTTTGATAAAGTGAAATGAATTAATAACTAAAGAAGAACTTGATATATTCGGTCTATACTGTACTTGGGTATCCTATTGCTAACAGGTATTTTTATGGTACCCTGCTAATAATACAGTCTTAAAAACATTTAAACGTATGGAGTCAATAGATGCAGCTTGAGATAAAAGATGTTTGTTTGGTTTTTTTTTAAAGAGGAAAAGTAGATACTCAGATCTCTGTGCTCTGGATTCTGTCATTGACTTAAGAGTTTGGGACTTGAACGGGACTTTCCCAAGGGCAAAACCATGCATGTTTATGGGGGTAATTGCAAAGCCTTCCTCTAAAACAGCTGGTTCTACACGAAGTAGAGACAAGTGAATGGGAACAGGGGATGAGTTCTTACATCGGGACTTTGATCTAACTTGTAGCTTTTGTCCCCTACATGGTTACCTTCATGTGTAGTAGTATTCCATCTGATCGCAGTTGGCATTGCTTCTGTGTAAGAGGTAGTAGAGATGTAGCTTTTTCATGCACCAGATGAATTTCCCTCTCCTTCCCTAAACTGTTGCTTCTTCTGTGCCACCCAAGAAACCTTCAAAAACTCTCAGCATGTTTCTCTCAAGGCCACACGACTCTGCTCTTCACACTATGTCAAACCACCTTTCTCTGTCAATGACCTGAGTTCCTTCCAGACCGAGATCTCTCTTGGCTACAGGCATAACCCTTTCCAAAGAGCAAATACTGTGCCAAAGTCTTCCTGCACAGCAAGTTCCAGTTCCTGAGTGCCTTGTGGTGATGATAATTAAGTACACCAGCTTGAATAAAGCCAAGCCAAATTTATGTCCTATAAGACCTTAGCTTTGTTTATCCTGATAAAACTTTGCAATACCTACTGAAAGATGAGAAATCAGTTAACACTTGTTGGAGCAACTGATGCACATTTTACTATTTATGCATAGCAAACCTACAGCAAAGCAGTGGATCTGTGTAGCAGTTTAGGATGGCATCCAGGGGTCAAACGCATTAGAACAAGAGTCACGCTTTGCTCCATTATCTTCAAAGATTCTTCCAGGTTGGAGGAATTGCTGAAGCCTGATCAGGAGCGTTACTTGTGACCCTATTCTACAGTCATGACAAATAGAGATTATGGAATAAAATACTTGTTTCCTGTGCTTAAGCTTTGAACTGAACTCCATTTTTCTGATTTAACATCCTTAATCATATTTCTACTTTTCTTGATGCTTCTCTGAGTTCAGACTAAGAGTGACAGGAGGAATACACCAGAAAAAAAGTAGCCTGAAATGAGCAGGCACACTTGTTTCTGCTGACTTTTGAGGTGCACAATAAAGCATTCAAGCCCCAGTTTACTATCCCTCCACTATCAATACAAGCTGGGGGGTAAAAGGATTGAGAGCAGATCTGCCAAGAAAGACATGGGGGTACTGGAGGATTAAAAGCTGGATATGAGCCAGCAATGTGCCCTTGCAGCCCAGAAAGCCAACTGCATCCTGGGCTGCAGCAAAAGAAGTATGGCCAGCAGGTCGAGGGAGGTGATTCTGCTCCTCTGCTCCACTCTCGTGAGACCCCACCTGGAATACTGCATCCACCTCTGGAGGCCCCCAACATAGGAAAGACATGGACCTGTTGGAGCGTGTCCAAAGGACAGCCTGGAAGATGATCTTAGGGCTGGAGCACCTCTCCTATGACAACAGGCTGAGGGAGTGGGGATTGTTCAGCCTGGAGAAGAGAAGGCTCCAGGGAGACTTTTTTGCAGCCTTTCAGTACTTAAAGGTGGCTTATAAGAAAGATAGGGATGGTCTTTTTAGCAGGGCCTGTTGCAATAGGACAAGGGATAATGGTTTAAACTAAAAGAGGGAAGGTTTAGACTAAATACTAGGAAGAAATTTTTTACAATGGAACAAGTTGCCCAGAGAGGTAGTAACTTCCCAATTCCTGGAAACATTCAAGGTCAGGTTGGACGAGGCTCTGAGCAACCTGATCTAGTTGAAGATGTCCCTGGTCATTGCAGAGGGGTTGGACTAGATGACCTTTAAGAGGTCCATTCCAACCCAAAATATTCTCTGATTCTATGATGTTCAAAAGTTGACACGTAATTAATTTCTAAGAACTCAAAATTACATGTAGGTGACACGTGCAACTTCTTATCAGTTATTTTAAGACCTGGCTTAGTTTTCAGGTTAAAGCTGTAAAGAAAAATCAACCACAGCGATGTGTCTGTAAGCAGAGGATGGAATAGTCTGCAAAGTGTGCGGCAGCACGAGTATGTTAACGAGAACTCAGCAGAGGTGAACTGCGCTGGTGTTACCTTGCTTCACAGAAGGGTTTCTCGCTGCCTGCTGAGCTCCACGTAGTTCAGCACAGACTGCTGCCGCTTTGTGAATTACGCGCTTGAGAGCTGAGCTGAGGGTCCATATGACATGCTAGAGTTATAGGCATGCACCCAGAAAAAAAAGAGGTGCTATGAGTGTACACAGGTAGTCTATTTCAGAACTTAAAGTTGCTCTGTAAGGCAAATGTAATCAAAGCTGTGTGGAATATAGCTGGCTTTGGGAAAACAGTGTTCCAATGTGTGCCTGCAGTGGGACACCACTTCCATAGCTGTGGTATAGCTGGTTTCATGGCTGTCACATCTTTACTTTCTCACCTTTTTTTTTCTTTCTTATGTAATATCCCCTTTAGGCTTCTCTGAAATATTCACCAAATGCTGAAAAGACATAACACCCCAATTTAGGAAAAACCATGGTAAACTCCAGGATCATTTTTATAGGGAAATCAAGCTTTCCTGAGAAGTCTGCATGCATCAGAACTGTTTAATATTCTTTGCACTATATGGTAGGGTATAATTTGTTGTTGGTTTGTGAGGGGATGGAGTTGTGAGTGCATTTATTTTTTATTGCTTTTCCCTTCTTCCTTAAGTGCCTGAATCCTTCATTCTGGAAAAGTTTAGGCATATGTCTTGTGATGAAAACTGGCCTGCCTGCATACAAGACATCCAAGTAGGTGACAGCTGGGAGAATACCAATGAGCATTACGATGTGTTATTATAATGTCAAAGCTAGAGTAGGGTGGAGGGAGTGCTTGTATTCACAGTCTGTTTACAAGTGGAACATATCACCTTTTTAAAGCTTGTCCTTTCTACTGAAAGTTTTTTTCCACTGGCAAAGAGCAGTGCAAAATTTTAACCAACCTTTTTCAGCTTTTCACTTTACATAGGGACTTAAATGCCCAGGTAAAACATGCAAGCCGGTAAAAAAGGGACCTGAATTTCTCAGCAATCCCAAATTTTTATATGTTAGAACATGAGTTTTTTCTTGGATTTTTAACTTTACCATGAAGTGTGGGCCAATGTTATTCAATAAGGTATTGGGAATTTTTTTTGGGGGGTTGAGTGGATTAAAGATGCACCGGTAAAGCAGTAGAATGCAGCATTGCTTTATGGTCATGCATATATCAATATCAAGCATACTGAAGACAAAATTACTATTTCTAAATACGTATGCCTATTTTGGTAATGCACTGTGGCAAGGGAAAAATATTTTTTTGTGGAAATAGATTGCTTTTTATCCTCACTGGACATGTGACAAGATACGTTTTATTCTTGGTATTTTATTTTTTTCAGATGTGCAATTCTGTTCCTGGGTAAATGTATAAGGAGAGTAGAGAATATGGCCTCCTGGTAGGTGGGCTGTTTTTTATGCAGGGAACCATCAGGGTCAGATAATACAAGTCTTGATACCATTTTCAATTTAATTTTATTAAATCATCTGAAATGCATTGCTTACCTGCTTTGTAAGTTTGAGTGGTTTTTTTTTTTTAATTCTTTCTGCATTGTACATAAAGCGGTCAAAATAATAGAAAAAAAGAAAGTTTAAATCTGACTGACAGGTGGATATGATTTAAAGATATCTAGGCCCAACAACCTTTTCATGAAATAGTTTTTCAAGCTATTGCCTTAGACAGTTAATCTGAAGCTAATTGCTTTTTAAGGTATGCAGCTTGAAACTTAATGAAATGAACTGGCCGTGCAATGGCACCTGTTGGCAATGGGAGGGAGTCATACCTTTCTTACCTGTGTCACTAACGTCTATGCATTTGTCACCATTAGGATCTCCACTGCTGTACAGGAAAGGCAAGGACTTTGTCATGCATCATTCAAGTTAAAAGTAGCATGAAAATCAAACCTATACGTTTTTGTCTGTCTGTATCATGAATGAAGGCAGTTGTGCCCTCGACCCTCATTGAACACAGGTATCAGCTCTACGCTTTCCACTAGAGGAGCTCTTAAATGCAGTTTCTTTCTGTGCTGATGCTTAAAGCGCCTGAGAGAAAAGCAGACAAACAATTGGGACTGTGAGCACAACAATAAGAAACTTTAGCCAGATGTCATGTCTTTGGTTACCTCAGAGAATAATTTCTCAGAAGAATACTTTCTCGATATTCTTCTTGAAGCCTCAAATATCCCCTAGCTAAGTGCCTCCTCAGTTGAAATACTAAGATTTTTAGTACAATGAGGCAGCCCAAAATATACATGAAAATGGGAAAACAAATAACACAAAATCCTGCCTTCCTTTTAAGCTTCAGTCAGTCCAGAGTTCTCTGTTTTAAGCATCATTAATTTCTTTGAACATGTAATTGGATTTTTATATATCTATTCACTAAAAATGAAGCTTCTCTGACTGGGTGAGTTGCTTTAGGAACACAGAAATGCCATGGCAAATCCATATATGTGACTCTTAGGATACTGCCCCTTCCACTGGAGCTGCATCCTGGCCAAAGAAGCCAGCTGTAGAAAGGAACTGGAAAGAATCTTTTTCGCAATTTCTTATGTTTCATTATACCAAAATGTTTTGTAGTGATTAAGAGATTAAAACTGAAACCTTTTGTAAGAAATTACCTACCTGAAGTACTTTGATTCTATTTTAAACAAGTAGAAAGATATTCTTTCTCTTGGTCTGATAGCAAAACTTTCCAGGAAAAGTCATAAGTATTTTTTCACACAAAATTTTCCATTTTTTTAGAAAATCTTACCTTTGATAAAGGAGGAAAAATCCTTATTTTGGAAAATCAACGACCACTAATTGTATCTCTAGCTCTTAATTATTTTAAATGCTTTGGTTAATTCCACTTATTGAGTCTTTTGTTGAAAGAACAAAATAGAAGCATGTGCGATTCCTTTCTCACGCTAATTACTGACTCGGGGTTTTCTACACATGGGATAACATAATGGAAAAGCTAGAGCATAGTATGCCACATGAAGGAGAAGATGGCACTATGGCATGCTGCCATCCCATGTCCACGGCTATCAAAATTCTTGGTGCAGTCAGTGTTTATCAAGCTATGTCCATGTATTTTGCATCAATGTGCTCTTAGGTACCATTAGTATATAGAAATGGAGAGGAAAAAGCTGTATTTACTGTTTCTTTTCTAGTAATCAACCATTTGTTGAATGCTCAGCATTGTGGTTCTCATCCCGAGAATCAATTGCAGGCCTCAGATGCTGTGAATTGGGTATTTTCTTTCAGCTACAGAGTGTCTGCGTCAGTAGTGATCTTAATACACTCAGCGGCTTAGTCAGAAACGAATCTAAGAAAAGACTACATCAAAAACATGGACCTTCAAGTGATCTTAGCTGAAACAAAAGTAGGCAATGTCTCCCACTTAAGGTGTGTTGTGCCTTCAATTAAAGCAGATGTATAAACAGTTTATGTGACCTTGGCTGATACAGCAGCAAGAATAACTGGAAGAGAGGAAAGAATTAATAAAGCCAAGGACAATCTAAACTGCTTTTCAGCAGACAGTGCTGACAGCAACAGAAAAAAACATTCCCTTCTGGACAAAATCGATGATCTTGAAAATCATCAGAGAAGATCTAATCTTGAGTCCTCCTGGTATACCTACAATTGGGAGACTGCTGATGCACTGGAGTTTCTGAGCAGAACTCTTTACTCTGCAACCCAATTATTCACCCTGTGCCTAAAAGTTCCATGGAAAAAGCCAGGCTAGTAAGACTTCATATCGTCCCACATTGTTTTCTTAAAGAAAAGGATGAAAAAATCACACATTTGTATTTCTCCTTTCCCTGTAGCTAGACCAATTTTGTTCTGTCCCCCACCCTTGCAAAAATTCAGCTGAGTTAATTTAAGGACAGGTGAAAATATGCTGGGATGCAGAAAATAAACTCCATTTATGGAGAAAGCCAGATAACATCCTTTGTTTGCATAGTGGTTTTGATAGGCTGGATTTAAAGACCAAGGTGATAAATTACATTTTGCATTGCTAAGACTGAAGATTTTTTTTTCCTTTTAGAAACAGGTGGTAACTTATAAGAATAGAACAAACAATCTCAAAAGTTAGACATCTGAAGACTGTAAGTAGTATTTATTATTAATTAGAGCGCTTGTTTCAGTCAATTTTATTATTACTCTCCTATTTTCCAATAACTTTAACCAGGAAGCTTTATTTTACATGGTAGTACTGTGTAAGAATTTGATATTTATTCTTAAAAATACTGCAAATCTGTCCTCAAAATTTAACTGCTTATATTTAAGGAAATAACATTTTAAGTTATACAATTTCAGCCTGGGTTGCTTTCATATTGAAGCCAGGTTTGCAACACCTATATTCTGGGAGTTACAGCGTTCAGTCTGTTGTTTCAATCTGGATATGAAGGTGACAAGTTCATTGATAAGGAAATGGTTATTGCGGTATGGGTAGGTAAATAATGGCAAAAGGAAGATAAGAGAGCTCCTTCTTACATCTTTCCCAACCATAATCACATTGTCCTCATATTCTGTTTGCTACTTTTTTCCTCAATTTACAACTTTAAGAATTCATAAGGAAATTTTAGAAAAAGATAATCTTCAGGCTGGCAAAGGTATAGTCTAGAACTGTCAGAGAAAATGTGACCTCCTTTATGGGTTTTTATGGGTTTCATGTTTTTTCTCTGCTTTAGGAAAAAGAAAAAGGGAAGAAGAAGAAGAAAAAAGTGTTATTCTTGTGGTGTTTAATGCAGAATAAAATAAAAAATCTGCCCAACATCTTTCTCCTTCCCTATCTCCCCTCATGATAAAAATGTCCCTAAATTAACTTCTATCATCTGACTGTAAAAGACCTAAATGTATCTCCCTTGACACCCACTGACAAGCACCTTTGTATCATAGAAAAAGAGGAATAACTGGCAATCTTTTGATGATACTTGATTTTCCCTAATGGAATAGTTGTAGAATTTTTCAAGATGTTGTTAATAATTGTCAATATGGGAACTGTTGCTGCCTAAAAAGCTCAGGAGCATTCACAGATGTAATGGCAGCATGGGCAGCCCTTTTAGCACGTTTTTCTTGTGCCAAGAACACTGCTGAATTAGCTGGAAAGGCATACGGACTTTTTTTTTTTTTTTCAGCATAAGCAATTGTTGTAATGAAATCTCAAACTGTGAAAAATTGCCATTGAAGTTAATCAAAAGATCTTACAGCAGTAAGACCTGAAGGATTTGACTTAGGTGTAATTTACAATTTCAATCTGTCTACACAAGATGACCTTGTAGTTTTGTAAAGGTTGTCTTTATAATCAAAATTGGCTGCTGCATTTTAAGAATGCAGAAATAACTTTTCGAGCAGATTGTAGAAAGACATCCAGGATATCTTTGAAACAAATTTGTATGACAAAACATTTTATTTTTTTAATTATAAAATTAAAGATTAAGCAGGGCACAGATTTAACATATATCCAAAGCCAATTTGTCTGTATGTAGTCACAGTGACATAGGGTAAAGAGCCATCTTCTTGAGACACCAAGTATAATTCTTAATCAAGTGCAAGGCATTTTTTCAAAGTAAACTTTCTTTGGATTTAATTAAAAGTAAGAGTAATCTACATGATACTTTTGAAATCCATGTTCACATGGTGATGTGAGAATATTGTTGAACTTACTTTTTACTTAAGAAATGTGGGATAGTAAAATGTCTTTGGCGCAGATGCTATTCTGTTTTAGAAGGTAATTTCTGAGTGTTGGTGGTAATATTTATTGCTTTCAGACAATGTAAATGCTCTGCACATAAAAGAGAATCACCTATGATCTTGAAATGATATTTAGTGACAATTTGAGTCACAAAAAGACTATTTGAGACTAACCATTAGATTAATTAAAGAAAGGTCATTGTCAGTGATTGGAACTTAGCATCTGGCAGAATTTGGTGATATTGCAATGTGGACATATTTCATGTGGAAATATTTCATATTTTATTTTGCTCACTAGTGTGTATCAGATACCAAAAGGTGGAGCTTTGTGGATGTAGCTGTTGTGAGCAAACAAAATATGGCTCAAATGGCTTTTTACAAACTGTTGTCACAAGGTCTTTCAGGAATACTTATTAGAAAGCTTCCATAGTTAGTGCTGTGGATTATATGAAATTAATAATTACATTTATGAAAGGCAGGTCCTTCTTGACTAACTGAATCTCCTTCTATAACAATGTGATGCACTTAATGGATGAGGGAAAGGCTGCAGATGTTGTCTACCTAGACTATAGTAAAACCTTTCACACTGTTTCCCACAGCTTTCTCCTGGAGAAACTGGCTGCTAGTGATTTGGACAGGTGTACTCCTCACTGGGTAAAAAAACTGGCTGGATGGGCGGGCCCAAAGAATTATGGTGAATGGAGTGAAGTCCAGTTGGTGGTCAGTCACAAGTGGTATTTGCCAGGGCTCAGTACTGGGGCTGGTTCTGTTTAATATCTTTATCAACGATCTGGATGAGTGGATGGAGTGTACCCTCAGTAAGTTTGCAGATGACACCAAGTTGGGTGGGAGCGTTGATCTGCTTGAGCGTACAAAGGTTCTCCAGGAAGATCTGGACAGGCCAGATCGATGGGCCAGGGCCAATGATATGAGGTTCAACAAGGCCAAGTGCCAGGTCCTGCACTTCGATCACAACAACCCCATGCAGTGCAACAGGCTTGGGGAAGAGTGGCTGGAAAGCTGCCTGGCAGAAAAGGACCTGGAGCTGTTGGTTGACAGCCAGCTGAATATGAGCCAGCAGTGTGCCCAGGTGGCCAAGAAGGCCCAAGAGCACCTTGGGTTGTATCAAGAATAGTGTAGCCAGCAGGACTAGGGAAGTTGTTGTCCCCCTGTACTTGACAGTGGTGAGGCTGTACCTTGAATACTGTATTCAGTTTTGGGCTCCCCACTAGAAGAACTACATTGAGGTGCTGTAGTGTGTTTAGAGGGCAGTGAAGCTGGTGAAGGGTCTAGAGCACAAGCCTTATGAGGAGCGGCTGAGGGAACTGGGGTTGTTTAGTCTGGAGGAAAGGAGGCTGAGGGGGAAACTTTATTGCTCTCTACAACTACCTGAAAGTAGGTTGTAGTGAGGTGGAGATCGGTCTCTTCTCCCAAGTAATACCTGATAGGACACAAGCAAATGGCCTCAAGTTGCACCAGGTGAAGTTTAGAATTAGATATTAGGAAAAATTTCTTCACTGAAAGGATTGTCAAGCATTAGAACAGGCTGCCCAGGGAAGTGGTGGAGTCACCACCCCTGGAGAGGTGTAGATGTGATGCTTAGGGACAGGGTTTAGTGGTGGACTTGGCAGTGCTAGGTTAACAGTTGGACTCGATGATCTTAAAGGTCTTTTCCAATCTAAACAATTCTATGATTCTGTATGATGATATGGAATGGTGTGGAGGGGTGGAGCGGAAGGGAAAAGTGGCAAGCAGCATAGTCCTTCCTGACATGCATGTACCTCTGTACGAAGGCATGGCGTGTACTAACTCTACAAACTTATCTGTGAAAGTTGTTTTTGCTATTGGCTACTGCTCCCGAATTTTCTTGCCTCCAAAGATGAACTTTATGCCAGAGTCATAACCTTTGACTTAACAACACAGTCTTACTTTTTGGAGACCACTGTTAGGACAAAATGGTACGGTGAGGAGGAGTAATAATACAGCTGTCAGCTCAACTGTGAACTTCACTAGCTGAGTGCTTTGTAGTATCCCAAAGTGCTGGAAAGGAAAAGATGTGTTCTGCTTTTATTAAAAGAGAATAGAAAACCTGAATGATAGTGTCAAAAGCAACTTTCTCAGGTGACTTATTGGAAGTAAAAAAACCCAAACAAACAACAACAAAAAAAACCCCAACTCTTAGTGCAGCCGAAAGTAAGTTAGCACAGGTATTTCAGTGAGACAGGAGACTCCCTCCAGGAATCTCAGCACCTAGGGGACAATGGGAGTTGAATGGAGCATTAGCCCTTTTGTGTATCCTTTTGTCGGTCAGAAAAAGGGTCATGACCATACGACCAGGACTATGATGAGTACTTACCCTGAGGCAATGAGTGAAGTAGCTTTCTTTTCAGTACCAGAATTTGAAAATTATCTTTAATAAAAAAAACAGAGAAAAAAAAATGGGGGGATTTTTTTCTTATTGCCTAATCCATCTAATATATGATACAGCAGCTTGAGATTTTAAGATGAAAAACATTATTCAGACAAAGGGATTTTTGCACTTAACATCCATCTTCAGCTCTGCCATATATGTGTAATGTTGCTTTTGAGTGATGACTTAAGACTGTAAGCAATGGATAGTGTCATCAGAGAGTGCAAAACTGTGGAGAAACTGAAAGCTGTGTCTTTGTTACAGGTAAGTCAATATACATTTAAACAGCATTGCTGTAACTGCCTGAAAGTCAATATGAAAGTATTACAAGAGTCTGGATATGACAAGTGACATTTTTCAGCTTTGAGCTCAAAAAGTTGACGTGTGAATAGAGATGAAAGGAGGAAAAAAGGAAATTCTGCTGTTCATCAAAAACTGGAGAGCACATAAAACTGTCAATTGTAGGAGGAACAAAATTGCCTTTTGCCTTCCTTTTCAGTTATTGCCTGCTTAAGAGTCGGCAGACTAAATATGACCCATAGTCTGTGGCAACACAGGCGGAGTTGTGTTACATATACCATCTGAAGTTTGTACCTGTGATTGGACTGTTTGCAGTTGACAAGCTAAAATTCCTGACTAGTACAGAATCATTCCTACAGGTCTGCATTGCTGACCATTTTGAAGGCCTTGTTCTAGTGAGATCTCAATTACACAAGCCATTTATTCTTTATAGAAGAGCATACATGTCTAAACCAACATTTTCCTTCCAATTAATCTTATCTTATTATTTCAACTGAATCCAGAGATGTTTAAGACTCATTGAATACAAAAAAAAAGGTAGCAAGTGTTAGGGAAGGGAAGGCATTGCTGTGGTGGGTTGACCCTGGCTGGATGCCAGATGCCCACCAAGCCACTCTATCAGTCACCTCCTCAGCTGGTTGGGGAAGGAAAAGTACAATGAAAGGCTCATATCTGAAATAAGGACAGGGAGACATCATTCACCAATTACTGTCATGGGCAAACCAGACTCAACCTTTCATTTATTACCAATTAAATCAGTGTAGTATAATGTAATAAATAAAACCTAATCTTAAAACACCTTGCCCACACCCCTCCCTTCTTGCCAGGCTTAACTTCACTCCTGGTTTTCTCTACTTCCTCCCGCCAAGAGGTGCAGGGGGATGGGGAATGGGGGTTGTGGTCAGTTCATCACATGTTGTCTCTGCTGCTCCTTCCTCTACACAGTCTTCCCCAGCTCCAGTGTGAGGTCCCACCGATGGGAGACAGTTCTCCACAAATTTCTCCAGCATGGGTCCTTCCCACAGGCCGCAGTTCTTCATGAACTGCTCTAGTGTGGGTCCTTTCCACAGGGTGCAGTCCTTCAGGAACAGACTGCTCCAGTGTGGGACCCCCCACAAGTCCTGCCAGCAAACCTGATCCAGAGTGGGCTCCTCTCTCCGCAGGGCCACAGGTCCTGCCAGGAGCCTGCTCCAACGTGGGCTTCTCACGGGGTCACAGCCTCCTTTAGGCATCCACCTGCTCCAGCATGGGGTCCTCCGTGGGCTGCAGGTAGATATCTGCTCCATCATTAACCTCCATGGGCTGCTGGGAGACAGCCTGCCTGACCATGGTTTTCACCATGGGCTGCAGGGGAATCTCTGCTGCTGTGCCTGGAGCACCTCCTCCCACTCCTTCTTCACTGACCTTGGTGTCTGCAGAGTTGCTGCTTCTGCATATTCTCACTCCTCTCTCCCGGCTGCTGTTGTGCAGCAGATTTTTTCCTCCTTCTTAAATATGTGCTACCATCATCGCTGATGGGCTCAGTCTTGGCCAGTGACTGGTCCCTCTTGGAGCTGGCTGGCATTGGCTCTACTGGACATGGGGAAAGCTTCTAGCAGCTGCACCCCTGTAGCCCCCTCCCCCTGCCCCTGCTACCAAACCCTTGCCATGCAAACCCAATACAATTGGTGAAAAAGAACGCAGTTGTGCAAATGAACTCCTACCTTCAGCAATATGACTAGACAGAACTGATGATCAACAGCTGCAGTTGTCAGCCAAGTGCTGAAACTGATTCCTTTGTGATGGAAAACTAAAAAAGCATGGATGAGAAAGACTTTTTTTAATGAACCATCTGTTTCAAATAGATTACCCCAATAAGAGTTGAAAACTGTTCAGCCATTGTCTATTCAGTTGTGCAATGTGTAGCACATGAGACCAAGACTGGTTATTTCAGTCCAGTTGCTGACGAACAGTTGTCCATATGACAAAAGGCCACTGATGTTCAGAGGTCTTTGCAAAACTCAATAGATGTATACAAAGCTGTACATTCTGCTGTGCACAATTGTCCTTGCTATTTGGAATGGCAAGGAAATATAGGACTGGCTGCCACAGTATCAGGGAAGCTTATTTTGTCACTTCAGAAGCAAAACTGCTCCTGTGAAGAAATACAACTTCAGCTGATGAACATAGGAGTCCACATCTTATCTGAAGTTCTCAGAGATTTGTGGTAAAACTCAAAAGCAAATTTTCAAACTGTAAGCACTGTGCAAATTCTCTCTTGTGTGTTCAACTCTAGTGGGTTTTAGAGCATTATTGTTGTTAAAAATCTTGCTACTGTGTCAAAAGGCTGGTAAATCAGAGCCTTTCCCTGAACTCATAATGCTGAAATTCTCATTAGGGACAACACACAAATTCTTGCAAGACTCCCAGCATGGCAGTTCACTGACCTAGCCAACAACCTGTACTTGAAAGGATAATCCCATTCACTTTAGAGTGTTTGTCTCAGTGGAAGTTGTAACTAGGTATTTCACAGAAGCATGTGTGTTAGGACTAACGCGTGCCTTAAACTTTAAAGGAAGTCAGGGTTTAACATTCATTAAAAAGGAAAGTTAGGACTTGAGCACTGGGTTTCTGCTTTGGATTCTGCTCCAAGGGATTATAAACACAGTGATTAGACATTTTTCATATGATTAAAGCTTTTTATTGCCAAGGATTAATTGCCTTCCATTAGACTCCACAGACACAAGACCTTGCTTGGGACCATAATTTGAAACAAAATGGCTGATTTCATGTGACTCGTTGCACACAGAAGCAAAAAAGAGACATGTCTCCGTAAAGGAGTCTGGGCTGTAAATCTGCTATTACAGAAACGAGACAGCAATGTGTACCAACAATATAAAAAGCTCTGAACTTTGACACCTGACTCTGATGTTATAAACTTCCATTCACCTTATTGCTTGCTGTACAATGCCAGTCACACTTGAGATCACTTTCCTACCGGTGTTAGGTATTTCTGTCTAGTTGTTCCTTTGTTTTTCTCTTATTTTCCAATAATCAAAATGACAAGTGACTTGGTATTTAGTTGAATGTTATGTGTCGTAGGTAAATATCACTTGATTGTTTCAGTCATTAACAAGGAAAAGCTAGTAAGAGGAAAGAAATCCTAAGTAAAACAAACACAAGTTGCAATGAACCCCTCAAAGGGGTACGATACAGACTGTGTTTTGATTGAGTTGTTTTTTCTCTCTTCTGTTATTTCTGTGAACGTCTTATGTCTGACTTGAAAAATACCATACCAACTGAGTTTGCTTTTTGTTGACACGAATAACACGTCGTGACACACATGCAAGGTTTCTTACACTGTGAAATTACTGTTTTATTTGAAAGGAGCTCAGGTCTTTCACATTCCAGCCATGATTGTGAAGACATACCACCTTTATGGCAGCAACAAGCATTAAGCTTGGCAGCATAGGATATGTGGGCAGAGATGTCACCATTTGCACGCTTCTTTAGCCTGTAAGTGTAACGCACTTTTTTCATCTCATTAACATCATTACTTTGCTAAGCTGGAATTGGGGTTTTTTTGAGAGACCTTGACTTCATATAGAATTAACTCTCTTATTCCATATTAATAATCATCATATGACTGAGATCATATTCTAATGCCCTATTTCTCTTTTCTTCTCTGATTTATTTTGACATTTCTGTTGACCTGGCATAAAATAACTAGCCTATCTGTTTGCTCCAGTTTTGCCGTCTGTGAGGCTAAGAGAAGACAGTAAATGAATACTTGAATAAGAGATATGAATTAAAAACTAGCCCTATCTGCCTATTAAGAATTGAAATGAGTATTTTACATTCTGTATTTGAAAGGTTTGCTTACTGCTATTCTCCCTGCCAATTACTGTGTTGCAGGTTTTGTGTTTCTAGAACACTGGCACGGTACTCAATACATGAAGACTGCATGGAAATAGCTCTTGTGGTCATGTAAAAGGTAGAAATATTAGTTTGGTTCTGTGTGATAATTCCTGTGGTCTGTCTTGTAACTGCCTTTCAGACAGTCTCTGCCCAGCTTTTCAGAGAAAGGCATACAATCGTCAGAGGCAAATATTCGTTGAAAGAACTGAGGGAAAACAACTTTTGGGTTCCTACTGTGTTTGAGGGTGATAGCAGAGAGATAATATCACCTCTAAGTTTCCCAGTTATAATAGGAGTGCTGCGAACAGAGTGGGCAAACAGAGTAGTGCATCAGCCAGGGGGTGGAACAGCAGTTTATGTGGAAGGGCGCATGAGAAGAGCGAGTCTTTGAACAAGGAGTGTTCCACTGGGTGAGAACTGGGCACCATTCTGTGACTATCTGCATGGGTCAAGGGCACTCATCCTACCTGACTCTCAAGGCAGAATGGTGGGCACTTGCCTGAGAGCAAAGGCTGCAGCTCCGGCTCGGGGGTCTGCACCATCTACCCCAGCCGATGGGGGCCGATGCCTCCAGCCAGTCGGAGCTGCTGAAGGGACAGGCTGCGGTGCAGACCCCAGACTGCAGGAGGTGCCTCAACCTTTCTCCTGGGGCAGGCATAGGTGGCACACCTGACTGCAAAAGGTGTGCCCAGGTGGAGGACTTCCTGCCACAGGTGTCTGAGCTGTAGGAGGTGGTGAGAAGGCTGTGTAGCATCAGGGAGGCTGAGAAGGAATTAAATAGCTGGTTCCAAACACAGCCTGCAGTAGACCTACAGCCAAACAGCCAAAAACTGGCACACACAGATGGGAGGGGGGCCAGTAACATGAAAGAATGGAAGCTTGCAACGGGAAAGACCATCAGGAGGAAGAGACTTCCCCCAAAGCCTGAGGTGCCTTTGCAGAACTGCTTCACTGCTCTGCAGACTGAAGAGGAAAGACCCACTACATCAGGAGAGGTGCTGGAGCTGAGTAAGGCAGCCCAATCTGCTCCCTGAATACCAACCAGCGCAACCAAGAAAAGGGTTGATGGGTGATAGTAGCAGGCGACTCTCTTCTGAGAAGTACAGAAGCACCCGTTTGCCGACCTGACACACTCTCCAGGGACATGTGCTGCTTATTGGGGGCTCATATCAGGGATGTCACTGAGAGACTACCAAGCTTTGTACAGTCCTCTGACTACTATCCACTGCTGTTATTTCACGTGGACACCGGTGATACAGCCAGAAGCAGCCTGAGGAATATCAAGAAGGATTATAGAGCACTGTGAGGAACGGTCAGGGACTCTGGGGTGCAGGTAGTTTTTTCATCAATCCTCCCAGTCAAAGGGAAGGGGGTTAATAGAGCCGGTCAACAAATGGCTACAGGACTGGTACCACAGCCAGGGGTTTGGCTACTTAGACCATGGGACTCGCTTTGAGGAACTTGGTCTACTGGGCCTGGATGGGGTTCACTTGTCAGACAAGGGGAAGAGCATCTTTGGTCTAAGGCTTGCCAAGCTGGTGAAAAGGGCTTTAAACTAAAGCTGCCAGGGAAGGGGAATCTCAATCCATTCCGCTCCTACCAGTATGATGCTTTCAGCGGGGGCCCAACTTAAATGCCTCTATGCAAACGCATGTAGCATGGGGAATAAACAGGAGGAGTTAGAAACGTGCCCACGCCTGTAGGGCTATGATCTCATTGGCATCACAGAGATGTGGTCAGATGGTTCCTATGACTGCAGCGTTGGCATGGAAAGATACAGGCTCTTCAGGAAGGACAGGCAGGGGAGATGAGGCGGGGGTGTCACCCTCTATGTCAATGACCAGCTGGAGTGCATGGAGCTCTGCCTAGGGACAGATGAGGAGCTGACTGAGGGCTTATGGGTCAGGATTAAAGGAGGGCAGGGACAGGTGACGTTACAGTGGGGGTCTGCTACAGGCCACCTGACCTGGAAGAACAAGTGGACGAGGCCCTCTATAGACAGACAGGAGCAGCTTCACGTTCACAAGCCCTGGTCTTCATGAGAGACTTTAATCACCCCAATATCTGTTGGAGGGACAACACAGCAGGGCATAAGCAATCCAGGAGGTTCCTGGAATGTGTCGATGATAACTTCCTTCTCTGAGTGATAGAGGAGCCAACAAGGAGAGGTGCCTTGCTGGACCTTGTTCTTGCCAACAAGAAGGGGCTGGTGTGGCATGTGAAACTCAAGGGCAGCCTTGGTTGCAGTGACCATGAGATGGTGGAATTCAAGAACCTTAGGGCAGCAAAGAGAGTGCACAGCAAGCTCACCACCCTGGGCTTTAGGAGAGCAGACTTTGGTCTCCTTAGGGATCTGCTTGGCAAAGTACTATGGGATAAAGCCCTGGAGGGAAGAGGAGCCCAAGAAAGCTGGTTAATATTCAAGGATCATGTGCTCCAAGCTCAGGAGCAATGCATCCCAACAAAGAGGAAGTTGGGCAAAAATGCCAGGAGGCCTGCATGGATGAACAAGTTGCTCCTGGAGAAACTTAAACTGGAAGCCTACAGAGGGTGGAAGCAAGGACAGGTAGCCTGGGAGGAATACAGAGAAATTGTCCAAGCAGCCAGGGATCAGGTTAGGAAAGCTAAAGCCCTGAGAGAATTAAATCTGGCCAGGGACATCAAGGGCAACAACAAAAGCTTCTACAGGTACATTGGTGATAAAAACAAGAGTAAGGAAAATGTGGGCCCCCTCCGGAAGGAAACGAGAGACCTGGTTACCTGGGATATGGAGAAGACTGAGGTACTTAATGACTTTTTTGTCTCAGTCTTCACCGGCAAGTGTTCTGGCCATACCACTCAAGTCGCAGAAGGCAAAGGCAGGGACTGGGAGAATGAGGAACTGCCCACTGTGGGAGAAGACCAGATTTGAGACCATCTAAGGAACCTATGGAACAAGTCCATAGGACCTGATGAGATTCATCTGCGGGTCCTGAGGGAACTGGCGAATGAAGTTGCCAAGCCACTCTCCATCATATTTGTGAAGTTGTGGCACCCCATTGAAGTTCCCACTGACTGGAAAAGAGGAAACATAATGCCCATTTTTAAAAAGGGAAAAAAGGAAAACCTGGGGAACTACAGGCCAGTCAGTCTCAATTCTGTGCTTGTCAAGATTATGGGGCAGATCCTTCTGGAAACTATGCTAAGGCACATAGAAAATAATGAGGTGATAGGTGACAGCCAACACGGCTTCACTACGGGTAAGTCATGCATGACAAATTTGGTGGCCTTCTATGACAGCGTTACAGTGCTAGTGGGTATGGAAGAGCAACTGATATCATCTACCTGGACTTGTGTAAAGCATTTGACACTGTCCCACACAACATCCTTCTCTCTAAATTGGAGAGACATGGATTTGATGGGTGGACTACTCAGTGGATAAAGAATTGGCTGGATGGTTGCACTCAAAAAGTTGCAATCAACGGCTCAATGTCTAAGTGGGACCAGTGATGAGCGGTGTTCCTCAGGACTCGGTGCTGGGACTGGTGCTGCTTAATATTTTTGTTGGTGACATGGACAGTGGGAGTGGGATTGAGTACACCCTCAGCAAGTTTTTTCAACGCCACCAAGCTGTGTGGTGCAGTTGACATGCTGGAGGGAAGGGATGCCATCCAGGGGGACCTGGACAGGTGGGAGAGGTGGGCCTGTACAAATCTCATAAAGTTTAACAAGGCCAAGTGCAAGGTTCTACATGTGAATCAGGGCAATCCCAAGCACAAACAGGCTGGGTGGAAAACAAATTGAGAGCAGCTCTGAGGAGAATGACTGAGGGTAATTAGCTGATGAGAAGCTCAACATGAGCCAGCAATGTGTGCTTACAGCCCAGAAAGTCAACCATATTGTAGGCTGCATTAAAGGAAGCATGGCCAGCAGGTTGAGGGAGGGGGTTCTCCCCCTCTATTCCACTCTCATGAGTGGAACCAGCTCTGGAACCCTCAGCACAGGAAAGACATGGACCTGTTGGAGCGAGTCCAGAGGAGAGCCACAAAAATGGTCAGAGGGCTGGAGCACCTCTCCTATTCAGACAAGCTGAGAGAGTTGGTGCTGTTCAGCCTGGAGAAGACAAAGCTCTGGGGAGACCTTATAGCGGCCTTCCAGTACCTAAAGGGGGCCTACAAGAAAGATGGGGAGGGACCCTTTATCAGGGACTATAGTGATAGGATGAGGGGTAACTGTTTTAAACTGAAAGATGATTAGATTAGATGTTAGGAAGAAACTTTTTTCTCTGAGGGTGGCGAGGCACTGGAACAGGTTGCCCAGGGAAGTTGTGGATGCCCCATCCCTGGAAAAGTTTTCAAGGCCAGGTTGGATGGGGTTTGAGCAACCGAGGGGAAGGTGTTCCTGCCCATGGCAGAGAGATTGGAACTAGATGATCTTTAAGGTCCCTTCCAACTCTAACCATTCTATGAATCTCTGCCTTCACTTAATCATGCAGCTTTGAAAAAAGGGCTGAACATAGACAAAAGAAGCACAACTTGTAACTCCCCTTGGATTTTCTGTCTGGAAATATATTTCATATTTTTATCATCTTTGGTCACATGTACACCAACAGAAACTACCTGGCGTCACTATTCCATGACCCTAAGTCAACCAACTTGTTCCTTGGAGCCATGCAGCATTCTTACAGACTGCTCAATAAGTTAGGTTTTCAACTTCTTTATTAGTTAGAGTAGAAACCCTGATTTAAGACTGACTTATTTGTGAGATACTGCATGAACCCGGTGTCTGAGGCACTGTTATTGAATGAAAAGTCATGGACAAACTTTAATTTAAAGATCAAGTTCTAAATCTAAGCTTACTTTAGGAGGCAATAGCATTATGTTATGTAAATAGCATCAAGATTAACCTGATCTGTATGCCCAAAGAAACCTACAAAGCTCACTTTATCTGTATTGGCTAAAGTTTTGCAATAATAGCTATTATGTCTATAAAAACTGATCCTAAGCAAATAGACATTTGCATATTAATCTGGATCGTACTCTGCATGAATGGCAAAAGATAATACTTTAAAAGTTCATCACATTCTGCCTTATACCAATGAAAAGTAGTCTTAGTATTGCTTGCCAAATGCACTACCCAAGGAAAATGAAGCAATGTTTCTTATTTGTCTTTTGTTTACCTTATTATTTGGTTTATATTTGGATTGACTAAATATAAGTCTTGGATTTAAAGTAGGGGGTATTTATGATCGCAGTAAAAGCCTCTTTTGAAGCAGTTGTTGGTCTGGTCACATATACTTGCTTTTAAGGAAATGTGCCCTTTTCTAAACCCGATGCTCTTTGCCATGGACAATTAATATATTAACATTTGCTAATAGCTTAGTTGGTATTTTAGTCTAGTGTTTAGATACTGGGTATATGACCTTTTTGCTTCGTCTAGTGTTCTGTGTTGTTTTTCACATTTCTCAGCCTGAATTAATGCAATGGTGACCTAAACCTTAATGGTTCTGTAATAGTTAGCAACAAAGTTACTGCCATATGTACTTAATACTTTATGCCCAAAATTTGCTGTTGAGCATTTGATTAGTCAAAAACATTTTTAAAGAATGAATTAGCGATTTGTATTTTCTATTGCGATACATAAACAATTCACCTGCTTGGACTTTACTTGACTTTTATTACCAATCATGTAAAGGGTACAGCTTTAATCGTTTAGTTGGAAAGGTAGCTGCTGTGTTAATGACAATCTGTGCTAGGACGTTCACATTTTCTTTGGGCTGTTCCTGCTGACTTGCTTGAGCTGTCAGAGTTCTGCCTAGGGAAAACAAAACACTTTCTAAAAAAGATTTGGAAACTTATTTCAAAACAGCGTCACAGCACTGTTTTGTGACCAAAAACTCATTCATCCCATTAAGTTAATAAAGCTGTAAGTCAGCACAGCATTTTCTAGATTAAATTTTGTTTGTTGTAACCAAATTTTCTCTCTAAATACTTTATGAAATACAAACTAAAAGATGGTAGGTGTTCATATTGTGAACAGCCCACTGGAAGAAAAATAGTTTATGTCTATGTTACCTATTAAGTCCGTGGTGGGAGCAAATAAAACCAGTTAGAAATAATTGTCTGTGGCAGAACAAACCTTATTCACTCAGAGACTTAAAAATCTAGTCGTCAGAAAGTAAAAAGAGCTCTGTGTTCCTTAATTAACCATATTGCTGTGACACAGTTAGCAAAGTTTTCTGACAGTCTAGAGCTGCATCACTTTACTCTCCTGCAGAAGCCAAGCTGCAATACATACTGAGTTCCCTAGACTAACCACAGCCAAAAAATTGTTAGCTTCTATGATCAAAGCATTCGATTTGTCAAACACTCTGGGTACTTTTGGAAGCAATTTTCCTGTAGATCAGAGAAGGTTTTCTTGTTTCCTAGGGTACTAGCATTTTTTATACAGTTTTCAGCTAGCCAAATGGATCATTCCCCTGAGCTGGGAAACAGAATAGTTGCACCTGCTTGAGAATCAAAAAAAGGAGCTGGAGGGCTGGATATGCTCCTGATCTTGTTGATTTTTCTGAAGGCTCTGAAAAGCTCTGATGTGCACTAGACAATGAGAGTCAGTAACATTTTAGCCCCAATTAACTGCTACTGAAGTTACAAAACGGCAAATAAAAGGCAGCTGTGGCTTTTAACTTACAAGAAGTTGTCAGCCACCGGGAGCTCTGCTGAAAGAGCTCTGTGCACTTTATCTCAGCCTCTTGGTAGCCCCCGGGACCTTGATACAGCAGGAGGCCCAGCATGTGGGGCTGCAGGATACCAGCAACCCTGCTGGTTGCACTCCCTCGTTCTTTTCCTAGCTCGCTATGGAGCCTTTGTAAGTTTGGTGCCTGACCCTTGTAAAGACAGCTTCTTGTGAGAGTAGGAAAGATGAAACTATCAGAGACCATGGCTGAAATCTACAGAGGTGTTTTGTAGCTGCAAACTGAGATGTTACTTGATTGTTAGCTCGACCCTGTATCCACACATTGAGGAAAAATAATATCCCTTTGGATGTTTTTTTTTTTTACCTGATCTTTGCACTCATGCAATATCTCACCTGATGGACCACTTGGAACACTGGTGATGCTTCCAGATGCCACAAACAAGGGCCCAAATCATTAAGAATAGATTGATGTGTTATGGTTGTGCTCAGGTGCCAGTGATGGAAGTTCTCTGTGTCATGAGGGTGCACCTGGGCAGTCTCGGAGGCAGGCTGCTTGGTACTGGCAATGCTTCCCAGGGAGATGGGCTAGAGGCTTCAGTCTGTGGAGAAGGTGCGGTAAAGAAAAATATTGCTGGCAACAACAAGTCGCTAAAAATGTGATGCAGAGAGGTTGTTGAGTATCACACCCCCTCTGGTACAGCTGGCTTAAGAAGTCATCCTCAATGCAGTCCAGGAATCTCCTGGATTGCCTACAGCTTGCCATGCTATTTCTCCAGCAGATGTTGGGGCGGTTGTAGTTCCCCAGAAGGATGAGAGCCTGCGAGTGCAATGCCTCCTGTAGCTAGAGTAAGAAGACTTCATCAATAGGCTCCCCTTGATCGGGCAGCCTGTGGTGGACGCCAACCACAAGGTTCCCTTTGTTGCCTTGGTCTCTTATTCTTACCCATAGGCTTTCAACTTGCTTGTGGCTATTCTTTAGAGACAACCCTTCACACTCTCCGTTTCTTGATGTTAAGTGCAACACCTCCACCCCTCCTTCCTCGCCTGTCCGTTCTGAACAGCCTGTAGCCATCGATAGCCACACTCCAGTCATGCGATTTATCCCACCAAGTTTCAGTAATGGCTACTAGGTTGTAGTTTCCTAGCAGCACGCTGGCTTCCAGCTCCTGCTGTTTGTTGCCCATGCTGTGTGCATTGGCATAGAAGCACTTCAGCTGGTCTGTCAGCCATGTCACCTTCTTAGAGGAACACCCCTTAGTTCCTTTGAGTACTTCATTGGTGTTTCCCTCTTGGCTCCTATTACCTCAGGAGCCCTTGTCTCATCTCTGTAAGACTTCAAGTGTGCTGCAGTGTAGCCAGCATGTCTCAGAGCTACAGGCTGACAGCCCTTGCTAGGTCTCCCTTGCTAGCTTTTGGGTTAGGATTCATTAGCTTTTCATAGTAATAAATTAGAGGAGCATTTTAAAAAACTGCCTGAGATCTGAACTACTGGTTCAGAGTTTCTTTTACACTTTTCTTTATTTCTTTTACAGTTCCAGGGAATTCTTCTAGCCAGTTTTCCTGTAGCTGAAAGAGGGTGCTCCTGTGAATTGTCAGTACCGTGTTTTGTTTCTCATTCCTTCTCTCCCTCAAGAGTAAAATGCTCACAATTTCTCATTTATCGTTTAATTCTTCATTAAGCTGTTATGAAAAAGTTCACAAATAGTTTGTTAGCTTTTCCTTTCTTCTTTAAGTCAAAGATCCTTTTACATGGAATAAACCTTATTTAAGGATCTGCAAACTGTAAATGAATAACACTTTTCAAGTATCATCTGTGTACCAGTGGGTGGGCATATCTTAAGTAAACATTAAAAAAATTAGTTTCATAATGATATACACAAGAAGTCCATCTGAGATCTACTGTGTATCCCAGTCCATAAAAATGGGCTTGGAAAAAGTGATTCATCCTTTTAATGAACTGTGTAACTAGCCAAGTCATATTTCGTTGGCATTCTAGTCTTAAGAAATGCTGTAATCATTCCATACCACTAACCTGCTGAAGTTAAAGTGACTCCCAAGATGTAGATGGATGAATGAAATATGAACGATAAAGTTAAGCAGATGCTTATGTAAAGAGTGACCTAATTATGCTAGATGCTGTTCTGTTCTTAAGCAAACTGTTTTCAGCTTTGCAGTCTAAACAGTGAAAGAGATGAGTTGCCTTTTTATCAGCCTAGTGCTTGCGTACGTGGGCAAATCTAGATCATATGCAGTTAAGCATGTTGTTAGCACTTTGCCAAATCCAGACTTTAATGCAAAAAACAATACATACTTGAGAACCCTAGGAAAAACTTGAGAAGTCAAAAGAAGGTACTGGAGCTGAGGTACTACAGTGTGTTCCTTTAACAATGTTTCAATAAATCCCATTGCATGGTTTGCTTTATTGCAGAAACATTACAAAAATCCCCTTGAACTATTATTCCTTTAGTTTATTATCTTCATTTCCATTTTGTTAAAAATAGAATCAATTCTTAAACCTCATAATTTATTACCCAATCTATAGAAAGTCTATTTTACAGTCCTCTCTTTTTTAATATTGGATTACAGTCACTGCTTAGTATCAGAATAAAAGCAGGTTGGTTTTATTCAGTTTTCAGTTGTGTGGTGTTCCTCTCCTCGTCAGGAAGGTAAAAAGTTAAATCCTTGAAAGATCATTTTGAAACTTGTTTCTTGTATACTGGCTGCTTTGTGAGTGCAGGTTGTTTTTTGGTTCACTGCCCTGTCCAGCCTTTCATGTATCTGAGAAGTTCTTTGGTCTCTAAAGGGCAAAGAATCCCCTTCTTGAGACTAAATTCAGCACTGCGGTATGTGATATTTGCTCTTAGAAGAGAAAGTTTTTAAACAGTTAAGACCATATAGAGAACTTTGACTGCTCCATGTGACCACGGACTCCATTGTATATGCTACAATTCCAGGAAGAATGACCTGCCCTCCACTTAGGCAGGTCCCTAATGTGATAGGTTTTAATTATTTACAAAGCTGAGTGTTTTTTAATGGGGCTGATGTACCTCTGTTCCAGATCATTTCCCCTGTCTCTTCCCTTCAAAACTCCCCAAATAATGGGGATATAGCATTGTTCAGCACTAATACTCCTTCTTCTAGCTCTTAAACCCTGATGATGTTTATTGGAAGATGTGATGGATATTCAGACTTTACACCTTCTTATTTCTTCCCTTTTTTCTGATAGACAGTTTTGTTGACTGATTGGAGATCTGTGATTCTTTTACATGGCTCAGCAATGCTAGCAGGACTGAAAAGTAAAATCATACTTAATCACCTAGTAATGATGCATAACTTAGAAAATGAAAAGCACATCTGTTGTATATTTTACTTTGGCTTCAGTCGAATATACAATTCCAGCTTGTGTCAGCCCTAATTTTCAAAGCCTTAATTTGGTGTGCTTTTCAGGGCTTTATAGCCAAAAAGAAATGTTTTTCTGTTTCTCAACTTCATACCTATCCCTGTCATATAGATTCTTTTTTTTTTTTTTTTCAGGAATACACTCAAAGCACTATAAGCAGAAGAGCAGTATCAGCATCTTACAAATGAGGAAACTGAGGCATAGAGTATGGTAGAGACCAGTAACATTTAGCAGGCTACATACACAGCTACAAGGAGACCAGAGTCTCCAGAGTCCCATGCACGTGATCTCAGTAGTGAACCAGTCCAGGAACTTTGCTTAGGAAGAATATTCCAGGTTAGCTAATTTATCCATATGCTTGTACTAGGATTCAGCTGGTTTCTTAAAGTATTATTTACATGTGGATGTTGCATACCATCTTTGCTTACAGGAAAGCATACCTTAGGACTTGATATGGTGTGTTCTGCTGGTTTTGGACAAACACGAATTCATGCAAATATCTACAGAAAAAACATTAAAAAAAAAAAAAAAGGAAAGTGATGCTTATCATATCTTTTCATGTGGAAATTAGAATGTTCCCCATGCTGGTGTTGTTGGACTGTATAATTGTTGGCTTTGTATTTCATGATACACAATATAGTTTTTTCCATGACTCAATTTAATGATACTTGGTGAAGGCAATTACAGTAACATATTTCCATTTTTAGGGAACTATAAAAGTGGGTCAAACACAAATATTTCACCTGAATGTTAACATTCCAAACAGTAGGGAATGTAGAACAGCCTCAACAAGAAATCCGTGCTGCTAATGTGAGATGAGCTTTATGGATCTGTGGCAATAAGTAAATAAATCTCAGCAGAACAAAACACATTAATAATTAAAAACAAACACTAGAACATAACTCAGGAGGTGTCACCATATGCAGCTAGTGTGACTCATGCAATAAGCACCCCTTAATTTTCTTGCTGTAAGTGTGGTTCAGAATTCTCTGCTGTTTCGAGCATGCCCTCACTTTATATATCCCAGTATGTCCTAGCTACTTCTATTTAAGTCCAGCAATAGGAAATACCTCTCATTTCTTGGAATAAACACAGCACAAGTATGAATCTCCCTTCATAAAAGTCAATAATCAAATAATACAATTCCAGGTCTGGGAAGAGAATAAACAGAGCCCAGAGCAAGCAAGCTTATCTTTACAGTCAAACTGGAGGCAGTAGGATGCTCAACAGGCTATTATTTTGTACTAGAATATTTGAGAAGCAGAACTGAAAGGCAGGTGACTTTCTCTCTTTCAAGATCATCATTTGGACAAAGAAATTTGCACCTTTTACAAATGCTAACGCCTGCATGCTTGAATTCAATATCTGATTGATAAGTGTGATGCTTTCAACATGGTATCATTCCCTAGTATATTTCCTACATGTTAATTTAGTACTGGTATAAAGGAAAAGAGTCTACGTACAGTACAGAATTGTTATTTTGACTAGGTGTAAGCTTATAATTTTTCAGCGATGTCAATGTAGTACTTTCAAACGCATGCTTAGATGCCTTTGGGGAGATACAACAAGACCCTGGTCTAAAATTTTGTTTCCTTTGAGGTGTTTTGCTAAAAGGGGGATTGAGCTTCTATGAAGCAAAATGAGTAATTGAATGAAGAGCACTTTACTAAACTAAAGAGGCTGTGTCAGTATTCTAATTATTGTGGACAAACCTAATTAACTTACTCTCACACTCTGGACATGTATTTATGCAAATTGCAAGAGGAGGGGAAAGGAATCCTTTCTCTGCAATGAACTCATCAGTGCAGGAAAGCTCTCAGTGGCAGATTAGTCTGGGAAAATTAGAAGTCAGACTTGGCTATATTCTTTAATGGAAATATAATCAGCAATACATCTTTATGAAATGTGCACTGCTATCACATAATACCCACTTGGAGGTGAGGTAAGGGCTGGAGGCAGCAGTCCAAAATCATTAACATCCCCCAGGTGAATATAATAGGATGATAAATGTTCACTGGGAAAGGATTCATTTAAGTTTTCAAATGGTTTTGAAAGTAAAACAGAAAGTCAGTCATTTTATATCAATTTAGTCAGCTCCATGCTTTAATTTAGTAATGAAAGACTTCACGTCCATTCATCCACAGTGTATTTGCAATGCCACAGTTAGGTGGGGGCATTATTTCTGATGGTGCAATTCCACCAAGGGAAGGTGGAAGGATAGGAATCATTCTGGTGTACATGTTGATTTATGTAGTAAAATTGAAGGGGGTGGTGTTCTCTAGCACAGTATCAATCGATTGAGTTTCTTTACTGGAGCAGAACGAAAAGGCCCAGTCCCTGGCTGGGTATTTGGGTGACTTGCTGACTTGCAAGAAGTCAGAAGGGAAGCTAACTGGCCCAGACAGCTTCCCTTCTTTTTATTACTGCCAAGAGTGGATCTGAAACAAGTGTTTGTCCTGGATATTTTAAAATGCTTTAGAAAAGAAAAAAAAAAAAAAGGCTGTTTTGGTTTTTGCATGAGGAGGCAATGCTTTATCAACTTATCTTTCAATTAAAAAAATAATTATGTAAGACATTTGGAGGTTGTGTAGATTTGTACAGTCCTTGTATCTACTGTTGCTACAGCAATTGGCACCTTGTGGATGACAGCAGAACAGACATTTGATTCTAGTTGTCTCTCTAAGTGTCATTAGTCTCAAAAGATTAAGTCTTTTAGTATATAGACTGTATAGGTTATAACATAGAGAAAAACATCATTGTGTTATTTGATTTTAACCCTTTTTTTTAGGCATTATTCTTATTTTAAGGGATATAAAAGAAGAGAAAACAGTGCTTCTCTATTTCTGAATGGATATAAGAAAATGTTATTGTTTTGTCTGAAGTATTGGGCTTTGAGAGACATCTTAAAAAGCAAATTCCGCCATGGAAATATTCTTTGCAATTCACACGAGCTACCTTGCTAATAAATCAGAATTCGGTATCTACACTATTCATAACTGAACAAAACGGATCATTTTTGACCTCCGCTTAGTGAAAATACACTGCTACAAATGGATCCAAATTGGCAACTTGAATATTTATGTGTATGTAATTAGTCACTTATAAAAAGAGGACAATTTCACCTTTCTTCCACTGCCATATTTATTGAGGAGTTTAGTTTTGCTGGGCAAATGCATCATGTGCACTTTGCAGTGCCTCAGCACACCTGCACCCTTTTAAGGGTGGGTGCATCTAGCGTGCTCTGCTAATGTTGTCGTTTGGGCCGGACTGGCCACTGAGATGAACGACAGATGCTCTCCCCCCACCTCTCTCTCCAAGGAGAGGAGGGAGACAGAGGAAGAGACTTATGAGTTTAGAAAAAAAACTAAACTACTTTAATGAAAATATTAATAAAATAATAAAAAAGAAAATAATGAAAATTATACAATATATACAAAACCATATCAAGCTCCCAGGATGACTATCATGTCACCGGAAAGCATGGGAGAAATCCCAGACTGGATTCAGTAGTGGACAGGAGCTGGATTCCAGATCTGGATTCCAGAATGCAGGGGATTGGGATCAAAGGTAGATGAATAGACAGAGTCCTCCTTGGTCACCGGCTGTTGAAGACAGAGGGCTGACCCTTTGATCCCTCAGCTTTTATACTGAGCATGAGGCAGATGGGATGGAATACCCTGTTGGTCAGTTTTCGGTCACCTGTCCTGTCTGCTCATCCCCGCAGGGGAGAGCCCTCTATGCTTTTCTGCTTCCGACCCTCCAACAGGGCAAGTAACAAAGTCAGCTGCCCTTGGGTGTTATAGCAATAAGTATAAGCAAGAGACTCTCTGCATACCATTCTTTGGCATAAATTATAAATAATCAAGTCTTATCACTCTGGGAGTGGACTACAGTCTTAAAAATATACCATTAATTTCAGAGAGTTCAGTTACTTAGAAAAGGCTTAGCTAAAAAGTAAGATTACTGAACAGAAAATTGGTTCTGTTTTACCCCAAACCAGGACAGTTAGTAAAATAGCGGTAATACTAACTTGGAGTTCTTTCCTTTGACTTAAAAAAAAAATAGAGAAGCTGTGTGAAGTAACGTATGTTGGGGAGATGGCACTTGTACTACTTGCTGCCTCTCTGTAGTTTACTGTCACACTGAAGGCAATAAAAGAAGAGCAATAATATTGCTTGTGCGTAATGTTTTTTATCTAAGTGGTACTTAAAACAATGTCGTCTTATCAAAGGCGCATCTTAAGCACAACAGTTCCTGCAAGCTCAAATTCTCTCTTAGTGGTCTTCTCATGCTTCTGGCAAATACTCACCAGTTTAGCAGATATTTAGGAATGCTTTAGCACCTGTTTAGGCCTGGTGTGAAACAGAACTCTTAGAGAAGCAGTAGTGAAATGCTTTTGTACTCAGAGTGGGCATTAAGCATTGACTCTTAGTGTCCATGATTACAGTATTGGAGAGAAATGCTAATAGCGGGATAGGCTGAAAACAAGCAAGTAGGTTGAATATAGCAACTTGCTATACGGATACATAAGGGTATATTCATATGGATATTTGGTGGATAAGTGAGAATCCTTATTAACATTGTGTGTATGAGTTGCTCGTGTAGCCAAATGTTTTGCAGACTATCAGGGAGTGGACAACACTGCAGGGTCTGGAAAAGACCAATGAACTGCAGCCAATGTGCCAGGCAGGCACGAAAAGATACATATCTGGCATGAGAAGAAAAAGACATGTACCTTATTTGTAGGAAAGGTAAGCCTTGCTGGGAGTAAAAATGACATAGACAAACCCCACCTGAAAGGCAGCTATGTTGGACACTAGCTAATTTCATTTCACCTGGGATGTACAAATAACTTGGCTAGTTCTGGGATCTGAGAGCTAATCCCAAGTAGCGGATGGATGAATAATCTCAGTGGTAAATCCAGGTATGCTGACAATTTCTTTTGTTTGCTTTATGATTGCGCCTTTTACCACTGACATTGTGGCAGGGTGTTTGTTTGCTTTTCTAACTTTTGTAGTTAGCTCTCGAGCTTTCAGAGGCTTGAGGGAAACCAGTTGCAGAATAATATGTATATATTATTCCTTCACAAGGAAGGAATCTTCTTTGTTAGATATGTCTCTTCGAAAGGCTTTTCAGGGAAAAAATGCTGATGAGTTTCTGAATACTAGGCTGGCATCCATTTTGAAGGATTTGCTTAGGCCTTGGAACCTGCCACCAGTATATAACACCAAAAGGTATTACTACGCCAGTTTCCGGAAGGACAGCTGGACTAAATACTTGTCTGTGATATGCCAGAGATATCAGACAGACTGCCACTGCTAAATTACTCAAGGCAGGTACCTACAATGGCCTTTCTTTCTGTTCAGTGATACGGTGAACACGTTATCCTTGACTGAGAAAAATGTCAGACCTGTGGGAGAAGCAGGCTCAATTGCCTACAGGTAACCTGCCTTTAATTAAAGGAGATGGGGAGAAGGAATCAGCTCTCCCTTCAGGAATTCTCTACTACCTTTTCCTATTAAGCTTATGAGAGATATCTTAGAGACAATATCTTTTGGGAAGCCTTTAATTCATTCGGGTATTAATCGTGTGTAGAGGTAATGGAATATAAATCATCCCTTTTTTAGAATGGTAGATGAGTTGAAGTGTAGTATTAAGCTTGCCTTTGTGTCTGCAAAGGACCAAACTAGCCTCATCCTGCCCACCTTTTCCCATATTGGGATAGCCATAATTACAGTTAAAATTTTAGGGTTTTTTTTGGTGTATGTGATGATAGCATTTAATTAATCACCCCAGCAGCATAAAACCGGTGTGAGGTGTACCCATTTGACAAGAGAATATAATAAGAATTGTGGGATAACCAGCAAGTACAGGAGTGCCTGATGCGATTAATTGCTTTAGCAAGTGATTTAGAGCATAGAAGTTTGAGAAAGGCATTTATGCTGCTGTGCTCTAGAGTTATAAAAACTCTTTCAAATTCTCCTGTATTAAAAGAAATAAATTCTGAAGAAGAAATAGCTTAATATATCCATAACTTTAAGAGTGCTTGACAGTTCTATGCTGATTTTCTCATAATGGCATTTTGAAGCTGTAGCTTTGTGAAGCTGGAGATGAGAGCTGAGAGAACTGTGCTGAGAGCCAGGCTAGAGAAAATTAAGAGAATGGGATCTGAAGTTAAAACTCCCTAGGCAGGTTTCAGGCCTGGAAATGCTTGTTAGTCTATACCTTAGTATGGGAAGATGAGAGAAAGTTTTCTTCCAACCAGAGCCACTCTGGCCTGCACATCTCCAGCTTGATGGGCTGGAGAGGAAAGCACAGCTGCAGAAATCTACACAGAGACAGAGTGCATCTTATACTTTGCAATGGGAATTAATTGACTCGCTGTTCTGGTTTTAATGGTGACTTTTAAACCTGAAGATAAGAGATTTATCCCACAAGCCAGTCCATTCAGTGGAAGAACATTGAGGGCACTGTTGATCCTGTGGATTGCTGAAATCTGTCATCATCAGAAGTGCTTTGTGATCTTAAGGGTTGAACCAGGCAAGATACCAAGGGACTGCTGTCTGCTTGTCCTACAGAGTTTAGGCTGAATTTGAATTCCCCAGAGTTCAAACCTCCACAAATTTAAATTAGAGACTCTTCATTTCTTCTTCACTGGTGTTTCTTCATTTCTGAGCGATATTTGAGCTTTAAAAACTTGAGGGATTTAAGAATATATATATTTTTAATTTTGTTAGTGGTGCTATTAAACCTCCAAGTAAATATTCAAAGACCTGTGTCTTCAGATGCAGTGTTGAATTATCACTCAGGGTAAGGAAGACCTCAGCTGAATTCAATATGCACATTGCTATCAGTTTTTGAATATTGAGGATGAATTAACTACCGCTTGCCTTTGTGTTTTAGCCAAGCTCTCTATTTTATATAATAGCTTAAAGCAAGAATCTAGGGAAAAGAGAAAAACATCTTTCAGATTAGGAGGAGAAAAGAGGTATGTGTCACCCCCAGTTCATGCTTCAGACTTCTGCAGCTCTCCTGGAGACACGGACAGCAGTCTAAACCAGAAAGACAGTGTTGTGGTTTAACCCCAGCTGGTAGCTAGGACCATGCAGTTGTCCCCCAGGTAGGGAGAACTGGGAGAAAAGGAGAGGAAAGGAAAGAAAAAAAAAACAAACAACCTCGTGGGTTGAGGTAAAGACAGTTTAATAGAATAGTAACAGAAAAAGAAAATTAACAATAATAATAATAATGGTAAAAGAATATACAAGATAAAGTAATACAACACAAGTCACTCTCACCACCCAGTGATCAGTTGCCCAGCCCAACCTGAGCAGTGATCACAGATTGCCATACCCTGGCCAACTCCATTTATGTACCAAGCATGACGTCTGTGGTACGGAATATTCCATTGACCATTCCATTGTTCTCTCTATACTCCTTCTCAGCTTCTATGGGAAGCTGAAAAAAGTCCTTGAATAGTATAAACATCACCTAGCAACAACTAAAACAACATGCATTATTGACATTCCTGTCATACTGTCCTGGTTCCGGCAGGGATGGGGTTAATTTTCCCAAGCATCCAGCAGGGGACACGGGTATTTCATACCATGTGAGGCCCTGCTCAGGCTATAGGGGGAGCTGGTCGGGGGAGGAGGCAGGAGGTCACCGCTTGGTGCAGTCTGGGGCTTCCTCCGTAAGGTGGGTGAGCGGTGGTACTGTAATCGTGTTTGTACATTCCTCTGTCAGTGTTATTGTTGTTGTTTTTTCTCTTTCCTTTGCTGTTCTGCTGAACCGCCTTTATCTCGACCCACGAGTTTTGCCTTTTTCTTCTGATTTTCCCTCACAGCTGTGAGGGTTGAGTGAGTGGCCACATGGTTCTTTGTTGCCAGCTGAGGCCAAAACCACACACATACCAAATCTGAAACACAGCAACCACTAGAAAGAAAATTAACTCTATCCCAGCTGAAACCAGGACAGATGGCAACCCATGAAGCAACATGGTTTTGCCTTGATTATTCCCCCCAGGATTGTTCAAGCTATAAGTCAGGGCAAAGAACATTGATTTAAATGTAGGGTGCCATATCTCTTCTTTTGTTGCATGTTTCTCCTCTGAGGTTGCTCTGGCATTCAGTTTCTGTAAGTGGTCTGCTTTTCTCAGTAAAACTGTGAATAAAGACAAAAATAAAAGTGGAAGAGAGATGGTATTTTATGTTGAGGACCAAACTTTGAAGTGAGAATATAGTTGAGAATGAAAACATGGGGAGCTGGAGCTCGTTTCACCCGCTGCAGAGTACCTTCAGCAAGTTAATGACGAAAGTGCTTTTAACTGTCAGGATGAGGCTGTAAATCAGCTAAACCTTCTTGTTTCTGATCCAATAGACTTTGATGGTAAGCCAACTCTTCCACACAAAAGGTGGTCTTTCTGCAAGGCCCGAATTTGTCCTTCTTTGGCAGCAGCATGCAGCTTACCAGGGGATGGTGGTGTGGTGTGAGGGGCCAGTGTGATGATGCGGAACAAATGAGTTCATCAGACTGTTTGTTTTGGTTGTTTTTTTTCAAAGGACAGCCACTTTAAAATGTGCTCTGTTTCCTATTATGTGGCCTAAAAGATTGAAGCCATGTAATCAAAATATTGTCTTAATTACACTAATTACAGACCCTTACACTGAGAGAAATCTCAGGGTGTTTCTAATGTGAGCAGCTAATTAAGGTCTTGTAGAATAATGACAATGTAATTGCTTATGTTTGTGTGGAGGTGTCAATTTAGAAACAAACTTGTATATAACCTGCTATAGGATGGTAAAAGTAGTCATATTCCTAAGTGCACTTAAGATAAAAGTGTATGGTTTTATTTATTTTTTTATTTTCAGCCAGCAGTGAAGCATCATTAACTGATGGTTCTTTATTGAGAGCTATGTTTGATATACTGTCCTTCTAGATGGATACGGTTACTTGGTTTGTAAAATAGGGTAAATAAATTTAGCTGTTTAAATTAATTTTGCAGCTAAGTGAATATTATTTGTCACTTGCAAAGCCACCTTACAATTAAAGTTTTGGCTAAAGAGCCTATTTTGAAACCTGGTGGTGGCAGTTTGTGAAGGCAGACCTCTGCTGACTTGTGGTCACTCTTTTCCCTTGTGAAGGGGATTGAGTTACATGCTTCGGGCCTTTTGAGAGTAAAGTTTCTTAATGCTTTCTTACACTATTGACGACATGAAAACGTAGGGATTCAATATAAACCTTGCAGGAAAGGACATGTCAAAAGGAGCAGGTGATAAGGAGAGAGGACTTGGTTTTTTCTCAGATCTCTGCCTTAGGCGTCCTACGTGTATCAGGGAGAAGTTCCCTAAATTGTAGGAGGAGCTGCTGTGTCATTGCCTGTTGGGATCATCTGTGGCAACCTGCCCAAAGATCCCGTTCTTGCTCCATTAAAGGCAGAATTAGTTCATAATTTTGGCTCACAGGCAACATCAAAATTTCATTTCAGTTTAGAAGAGGACAAACTTAAATTTTGTTTTAATTTAACTCCTGTTTAATTTTAAACTGCTTCCCAAATGTAAATTGGGTAAGGAGAGGAACACAGAGAGTTTTGGTTAAAATAAGCCATTCAAAACCCGTCAGTTTCTGACTGAAATGATCAGTGGCTCCTGTTAGCCATGGCGACAAGCCATGCAGTTGGCTGGAAACCTAGCTGCCAGGAACCACTGAGCCCTGGAGGCACCCACAGGCCTTAATTTCCTAGACCAGCCTCCCACTGGGAGGCCCAGGGGCGCCATTTTGGCTCAGCTGGGGCCCGAGTCCTGCCTCAAGCAGGCTCCCTGGGTGTCCCCTGAGGGGAAGACCTGAGGGCTGTCCCCAGCCCGGGGGAGGCCCTGCCTGGCTGAAGCCCTGCAGTGGGGCCATCCTGCTCCTCCTGTGCTGCACCCTCGCAGCACCCTCCAGCTCCAGGGCCACAAGGCCTGGCCCAGGAGCTTCAAAACCTCTGCTGAAAATGTCTGCCCGCTTATAGCTCAGGGAGGGCACGTTAGGGCCAGGGAGGGGTCGAGCATTGACCAAACTTGGAGGGAACCTCTGCTAAAAGGGGCTGCACTGTTCTGGAGCAAAGGTTTACCCTGTGCCCTCGGCTGCTCAATAATCCTTGGCCTAAAAAAATAAAAAAAAAGGAAAAAAGAAAGAATTAAAAAGCTTAAAAGTCAGTGCCAGGAAATAATGCATTTTCCAGAAAGCTTAATAAGGCACAGCCAAAGGCCTCTCCTGTCGCAGACTAAGAATACTGCCGATCCTGCTCTGCTTTCTTCTTGTCTCTGGGGGAGATTCTGCCAATTTCCATGATGGAGTTATTTTACAAAATCACTTTGATCATAGGAAACTGATGCTTAGCGTTATACTGTCTTATCTGTGCAGTTCTCACAGATGAGTGCAAACCTTCAGAATATGTTCAGTAACATTTGGGTGCTGTAAATATAGATGAAAATCAACTACTGAAATGAGGTATCAATCTCCAGACTGTTGAGCATTGGTAAGAATTACTGGGTTTCCCTTTCAAGGGATGTAGCCCTGATAATTATAGATAAATATGCCAGATAAATACTGGCGTTTTGTTTGTGTAGGGATGGAGCCAGGAACTAAGAGGTTTTTGATGATTTTTTTTATTATATTTCAAGGAGGTCCGTGTTCTATTTGTTACACTTAAGCCTGTGTTTATTGTGTACAGCTGATATTGATCTACAAGGAGACCTGCTTTGCAGAATGGATCCGAGTGAAATGACTGAGCTCTTAAATCTTTGATAATATCCACTGTGGGATCCTGTGGAGTTGTATGCGAGTTTGTGTGTTTTACAAACAAGCGACCCCCATTTGTCATTGTGAGAGACTGCCTTCCACTCATAATTTCTGAACTAATTTTAGCAGACATTATATGTTTTAGAATAAACATTCACTATGAAGCCCAGGTGGGCATACAAACTTGCAGGCTAGCAGTAGTAGATGACAACGTCTGTTTGGTGACTCAGGGCATCCGTCATACTGGGCTCTGTCACAGGGAGGAAAAGTGGGGGGGTCATTCTAAGGAGCTCTGTCCACCTGCCCTTCCCTAAGCTTTAGTCCCAGTTAGCCCCACTAGTACAGAAGTACTCTGCCCAACACTACATCTTCCAGGAATACCATTGTTTTCTTCCACTGCTTTTTGAGAGGCTTCTGTTTTATTTCTGGCCTTGCAGTTGAACCAAACCTACTCACACACTACCATTGTTATTGCAACCTTCCTTTTGAAAGGCTGAGAGCCTATTTTCAGGCTCAATTTCATGTCTCTTAGACATAGGTTTATTGAGAGTCAAATCTTCCACACTGAGAACAATCAAAGCTCAGTCCTTAACTTCAACTTAATCCTTAACATCATCTTCCTTCATTGTCATTGTCTCCTTGTGTGGTGTCTCCCCCTTCTTCCTACAACACCTTTCATTACTCTTCAAGTTCAGAACTGTCTTTAGGGAAAACTGTAGTAATTTTTCTTTGATTTCTTAGGCTAGCTAATAATAAAAACACAGGCTATGTGCTGGATACTTTCAGGCTTGATTAGATTTCAAACATGAGATTTTTTAGAATAGCAGCTGGAGGAAACAATAGAAGCTTCAGAGGTAAAGGAACAAATTGTTCCGATAAGATACTTAAAAGTAGGATGAGAGTACCTGTGAATGTAAATGCAAACAAAGCCCTGCAGCCTTCTTTTACAATGTCTACATCGTCTTTTTTTTTTGAGATTGCATCTTTCAACTATTCTCAGTCTCTCTATTTATATACAAATCAATCAAAACTGTTCTTGTCAAGTGTGGAGCTTACCTCTCCACATAGTGGGGTTTTTATTTTACGACTTCATGGTTCTTAGTACTCACAGAGACAGTTTACTCTCCTCCAGCATCTTTCTAGATGAGAGAATGGAAGTGTAAAAATATCAGTGGACAGGACTTTAGCTGTGAAGGACCTTGAACTGACTTGGATGTTGGGCTTAAATCCAACTTTTCATTGCATGATGCAAGTTGTCTTGGTAGTGTGATGGTTCCATTGAGATTGCATCCTTGCAACTGACATATTCAGTTGTCACTTACATACTCAGCTTTTTGTGCTAGAAAAGCAATAGAACATTTTGGAAGCACTTCGGTGCTAACCTCCTCATCTTATTGAAATTGCATTTTTTCCATGACTGAAATATGCATCAGGAATGTGAAGAGCAAAGTTGTCAATTGATGGTGTTCATACAATACTATAACTTCATTTGCCATATACATACATTCCTCTGTTGTGACTTGATGTGTCCTCATGGTACCAGATGATATGCCTGTGTCTTGGTCTGATGACCAGGGTTCTTGGGGAATACAGGTCATCAGGAAGCAGTTTGCCAGGATCGTTCATATAGCCACAGCCTGATTACTGTTTGCATCTGAAGGACTCAGAAGAGAGTTGTGATCTGAGCAAGCTGCTTTGCAGGCTGGATCCAGAATGTGGATCCATTAGCATGCATTCTGTAGAACAAATGGGAAGCTTTTTCAAAGAGCCATGTAAGAAATTGAAGTGGCCAAATGGGCCTCCATCTGGGATCTATGGGCTATGTTTTTTGAGTGCTTCTGATTAAGCAAACCAGATAATGATGCTTTTAGTTGGCATTGCTGATAAACTGAAACTCGGGTTCAGACTGCAGTAAATAAGCATTTGAATAGTGAGTGCAGAGTAAAGATAGTTAGGACATCACTGTTTAGTCCACTTACAATGAGCCTTTCTCACTTAATCACATTTCAGTGAGAGGCTCAGCACTACTAGCAATATGCTTTAATATCATGTCTTTCTGGCAAGTTTGTTTTTTTTAAATACTCTAATTTTGTAATTATGACAACTGAAATTATTCATCCGATTTAATTGGGTCTCTTTTAAGACACTGGAGATTTATTATTTGCTCGCCCTCATATTTGTCTAATTGAAAAGTTACAGATAACTGAATATTTCTATGTTTATGGTCTCTAATAGCTGAGTGATGTCAGTTCTCACATTCTGTAAAATTTTAATAAAGGAATTTAGGACAAAGCTTGTTATTAAGTGTGGGATGGATCCTGCTATTACTGTCAATATTGTGTTACTTTTGCCAAGAGCATAGAAGTCAAAGTCAACAGCCCTGAAAAGAACACAGGGAAATGACTAACAGTCAGCATGGAGTTGTTGAGAACAAATGATGTCAAACCAATCTAATTTCCTTCTCGAATTCTCCCCAGGGTAACAGATCTTGTGGTTAGAGAAGAGATGGTAAGTGTCACATACCCTGACTTTGTTAAGGCTTTTTACACTGTCCTATATGACAGTCTCATAAACCAGGCTTGGGAAACATAGTGTGGAAGAAATTAATAAGTAAGGTGCAAGGCTGTTTTGAAAATTGTATTTAGAGCTCTATCAGTGATCAATTGTCAAAATGAAAGAAAGAACTGACTGGGATTCTGTAGGGACCTGTCTAGGCTCTAATACAGCTCTACGTATTTATTAATGACCTGCGTGATGGAATAGCATGTGTGGTTATTAGATTTGAAGCTGGGATGGACTGCAAGAATGTTAGAATGCAAGGTTAGAATTTAAAGTGATCTCTACAAAATGGAGAAACTGGCTATAACAAATAAGATGCTATTCAAGAGGGAGGAGTTTCTTTGTAGAAAAAGGAATGATCAACTGCACAGCATGATCTGGGGGTGTCACAAGCTGAAAGGCAATGAACAGTATTAAGTTGATGTGGAAAAGGCAAACATCACCACCGGTGTATACTGAGAGTTGTGTGTTCTCTGTTCAGCACTAGTAGGGTCCTGAAGTGCAGCAAGATTTCAGTTAGACATTAGGAAAAACAATTTTGCCATGTAGATGTTGTGTTCTAAAACAGATTGTCTGCAAAAGTTATGGCAGTCAGTAAGAGGTTTGGTAAGTAGGAAGCAGAAGGGGCCTGAGTGTTGGCGGTGCTGCCAACAGGATGGGAGGATGGACTTAATGAGGATCCTGTCAGAAGTGACTTGCTTAAAGCTGTTTTCTGTTCTGCTTTCCTGCCCATTCTTGCATCTCTAAGGGAAGCCCACAAAAATCAATAAGCTGGATCAGGAGCGAGGCTCATCATGCAGTCCATTAATCACAAGCTGGAAGAAACTTATGCCACAATTGCCCCAACTGTATGTTCCACCACAGCCTGCTGGTCATAGTGCTTCCTGAGACTGGAGTAAAAATGGTCATCCAAAGCTACATAGGAAATAGCATATGCAGACAGTTCATAGATTTCATGGTGACTGTAGGACAGTCACAAAAATGACCGAAGAAGTTCCCTAAAATGAATTCAGCAATGTTTCAAATGCTTGTTGTTAATGCAGTGGAAACATAATTGGAGATTCAAGCATTAAAAAAATGAATTAATGAGAAATTATGAACAAGTTCTGTAGTAAGTAGGTATCTGATGGAATAGGGATTTTCTCTCCCTAATTATAAATTAAATATTAATATTACTGGAACATCTAATATCTTTAAATGATATACAGGGCCAATATATTATCCTTTGAGGCTTCTTTGCTTATTGAAAGTCCCCTTGGTTTTACGGTAACTTTTTTATTGCCCTATTAGAACAAGGCAAACCATGTGTATTTTCCATAAAAACATAATGGCAATTATCCTAAGAAAAAAACCCCAAACAAACAACAAAAGCCACACAAAACTAAAGGTTTATGCTCTCTGATTTCAACTGTTTACTTTCAAGGTGCCTTTGGTTGTAGGACTATGTAAGCTAGAGTCATGGTGATGGTGGGAGACAATATACCCCCCCCACCACTCTACCTCAATTAATAAAAAAAAAGAAACATCCCCTTCTTTCTCGAAGTCAGAATGTCTCCCACTCTTAAGAGTGAACCACCACATTGGTTTGGTTGTGTTCACCCTTGAGTTGGTGGCTGGGAGTGGATTGGTTTTTAACTCTTTCCTAGAACACGAATAACTCTCTATGGCTGCAGGCACGACAGAATCAGGGGTGTTTTTGTGAAGTGATAACTACCAGAAGTAGAAAGAAAAACAAGCAGTGCACTTGACAACAGGAAGGTGTAGTATAGCAGAATCATATGGTGTTCATTAAAGGTGAGAATAATTAACAGAGTATCTTTAGTCCCATACTTGAGTGTTTTAATAGTTGTAGAAAGGGAGAAAAGAATGGTGACATTAGTTTGTTTGTTTTGGCAATGGGTAGATTACTTTAGGATTTTAGGATTACTGTGTTCATTTAAGATAGAAGAGAATTTTTTAGTGTGCTCTTAAGACAGCTNCAGATCTTGTGGTTAGAGAAGAGATGGTAAGTGTCACATACCCTGACTTTGTTAAGGCTTTTTACACTGTCCTATATGACAGTCTCATAAACCAGGCTTGGGAAACATAGTGTGGAAGAAATTAATAAGTAAGGTGCAAGGCTGTTTTGAAAATTGTATTTAGAGCTCTATCAGTGATCAATTGTCAAAATGAAAGAAAGAACTGACTGGGATTCTGTAGGGACCTGTCTAGGCTCTAATACAGCTCTACGTATTTATTAATGACCTGCGTGATGGAATAGCATGTGTGGTTTTTAGATTTGAAGCTGGGATGGACTGCAAGAATGTTAGAATGCAAGGTTAGAATTTAAAGTGATCTCTACAAAATGGAGAAACTGGCTATAACAAATAAGATGCTATTCAAGAGGGAGGAGTTTCTTTGTAGAAAAAGGAATGATCAACTGCACAGCATGATCTGGGGGTGTCACAAGCTGAAAGGCAATGAACAGTATTAAGTTGATGTGGAAAAGGCAAACATCACCACCAGTGTATACTGAGAGTTGTGTGTTCTCTGTTCAGCACTAGTAGGGTCCTGAAGTGCAGCAAGATTTCAGTTAGACATTAGGAAAAACAATTTTGCCATGTAGATGTTGTGTTCTAAAACAGATTGTCTGCAAAAGTTATGGCAGTCAGTAAGAGGTTTGGTAAGTAGGAAGCAGAAGGGGCCTGAGTGTTGGCGGTGCTGCCAACAGGATGGGAGGATGGACTTAATGAGGATCCTGTCAGAAATGACTTGCTTAAAGCTGTTTTCTGTTCTGCTTTCCTGCCCATTCTTGCATCTCTAAGGGAAGCCCACAAAAATCAATAAGCTGGATCAGGAGCGAGGCTCATCATGCAGTCCATTAATCACAAGCTGGAAGAAACTTATGCCACAATTGCCCCAACTGTATGTTCCACCACAGCCTGCTGGTCATAGTGCTTCCTGAGACTGGAGTAAAAATGGTCATCCAAAGCTACATAGGAAATAGCATATGCAGACAGTTCATAGATTTCATGGTGACTGTAGGACAGTCACAAAAATGACCGAAGAAGTTCCCGAAAATGAATTCAGCAATGTTTGAAATGCTTGTTGTTAATGCAGTGGAAACATAATTGGAGATTCAAGCATTAAAAAAATGAATTAATGAGAAATTATGAACAAGTTCTGTAGTAAGTAGGTATCTGATGGAATAGGGATTTTCTCTCCCTAATTATAAATTAAATATTAATATTACTGGAACATCTAATATCTTTAAATGATATACAGGGCCAATATATTATCCTTTGAGGCTTCTTTGCTTATTGAAAGTCCCCTTGGTTTTACAGTAACTTTTTTACTGCCCTATTAGAACAAGGCAAAGCATGTGTATTTTCCATAAAAACGTAATGGCAATTATCCTAAGAAAAAAACCCCAAACAAACAACAAAAGCCACACAAAACTAAAGGTTTATGCTCTCTGATTTCAACTGTTTACTTTCAAGGTGCCTTTGGTTGCAGGACTATGTAAGCTAAAGTCATGGTGATGGTGGGAGACAATCTACCCCCCCCCCACTCTACCTCAATTAATAAAAAAAAAAGAAACATCCCCTTCTTTCTCAAAGTCAGAATGTCTCCCACTCTTAAGAGTGAACCACCACATTGGTTTGGTTGTGTTCACCCTTGAGTTGGTGGCTGGGAGTGGATTGGTTTTTAACTCTTTCCTAGAACACGAATAACTCTCTATGGCTGCAGGCACGACAGAATCAGGGGTGTTTTTGTGAAGTGATAACTACCAGAAGTAGAAAGAAAAACAAGCAGTGCACTTGACAACAGGAAGGTGTAGTATAGCAGAATCATATGGTGTTCATTAAAGGTGAGAATAATGAACAGAGTATCTTTAGTCCCATAGTTGAGTGTTTTAATAGTTGTAGAAAGGGAGAAAAGAATGGTGACATTAGTTTGTTTGTTTTGGCAATGGGTAGATTACTTTAGGATTTTAGGATTACTGTGTTCGTTTAAGATAGAAGAGAATTCTTTAGTGTGCTCTTAAGCCAGCTCTAAGAAGAGTCTCAAGAAAAACATGAAGAAAGCAAATTTGGAGAAGCTTCATGGATGTATTTACTTATCAAGAAAGTTAAGTATATGACTTGATCAAGATCTAGAATACTTCTATTATCATCTATAATGTATAATATACTCTTATCAATGGTAGTGAAAGCTGTTTCATATAACATACTAAGGCTTAGCAAAACATGAAACCCTTTAAAAAACTACAAGTAATTGCTTCATTTTCTAATGTGTTGCAGGCATAGGTTTAAGAGCAGCACATGAAACATTGTGACTGATACAATAACTAACAAACTGCATTTTTTATCACTTAAAGTCTCCTAACCCTTCCCTTTGGCTGTGTGGATAGGCAGCATGCCATAATCTTTTCTGGACAGGGGGTAGGTGAAGCCCTGTTTTGAACATGCTACCAGTTAGGCATCAGCAGTCTCTTGAATGCTCTAAGGAATCCAGGCTCTTGTGCTGATGTCCAGCACAGGTCCTTTGGCTCCCCTCTTGTAGAGGGGGCAGTGGGCTGTGACAAGCTTTGCCAGAGCTTGGGGAATATCATTAGTGCCAGAAGATTGATAGGGAGCTGGAGACAGTGGTCCCAGGTAAATCTGCACCATCAGTATAACCCTGTTGCCTTTTTGGTGTTCAATAAAATTAGCAGAAGAGAGAATTTCCTGCAGTTCCTGATGGCTGAAACTCTATATTAAATATATATAAAAGAAATATCAGCTTAAATAATTGCTTCTCCAAAGAGTATGTCTTTACCTTTAATCCCATTTCTTATTAAATATATTTTTATAATAAATGGTGAACACCTTGGAAACAAAAGGGTTTATTTTCAGTGCCATCTGATGGGCCTGTCTCTGTCTGGCATATAATGCAGTTAATTTTATATGTGACTAATGAATAACAGTCATTCCCCTGAATAACTGTGACCCAGATATGTGGAAGACTCTCATGTCTTAATTGCTTGACCCTGAAATTAACACAAGCAGATGGGCCTGAACAGATAGTGAGTCTGACATGAGGTAGAAGAAGAGGCCACTAATGCAGTAAGTAGAAGGTAGTATGTGAGAAACTATTTTCTTGATTGGAATCATTTATTTGTCTTTCCAGCCCATTTCACTCCCTTTTAGTATCTTGTGGTTGGCTGATGTGAGGGGTAGCGGGTTAGTTGTTTAACACCTGTAACCTGGTAAGCTCAGCTGATAAGGCTCTAAAATAAATTACCGTCTAGCATTGAGAACATAGAAAAATATGTCACTTAATTGTAAGCCGGAATATAAACATTATGATTGACTTTCTTCATAGGTACAGATTAACTGTTAAATATCTATATCCCTGAGTACTCAGGGGAGAGGGTAGTATTTACTTTTAAGTTTGGAGCTCAAGTAAATTTTAAGTTGTTTCTGTTTTAAAGATGCCTTCTGTATAGGTTGCATTACCTTTAGCCAACCCAGACAAAACCGACAAATTCCAGCATTGTGTGCGAAGTAATTCAGCACCATATGTCATTTGCAGTTTATTTGACGTATGAAGAAGAGGGAGTTGATTCAGGATTTGATGGGGGGGAATTCTGTAATAGTTGTGGCGTTGTAGAGACTGTTACTTGATGCCGGATGGCTGTTTGACTGCTCCATATTTGCACCTTTTCCTAACAGTTCCTCCAGGAGGTGCATCACACAGGATAAAAAGCAGCCTGTTGTTGGCAAAGATAGTCTGACCTCATTACTGGGGCCGACAGGTGTATTCTTTAATCACAGCCTTAAAGCCTCAGGAAACCCTGGACTTTTTCCAAGATCAGTTGGGATTAGCCTAACCCTTTGATGTTACTTTGGACGTCCCATGGAGACACCAGTTGAAGAGAATGAGTGAATGCTGTCTGGCTACAATCCTGGGTTTCTTAGACGAGACATCCGTGAGAACAATTTGTGTGGGAGAAATTGGACCAAAAAAGAAAACTGTTTCATGCTAATTGCAATTTCCAATTGTAAACCTTGAGGTGAGCTGCCACTGACAGGCTCTTAAACTAATTAACCAAACAGTCCAGTACCCCACGCTGTGTAATGTTACACAACTACACATAAACAATTCCGCTGAAGATTTATCTCGACCCCAAACTTCGAATAGGCTCTGCTGAAGTTAAACAGGCTGTTTGAAGTGTCATGATGATCTGCAGTCCTCCTGTCTGATGCACTACATGCTTGACTCTAATTAACAGTAATCAAATAAGGAAAACCCTAATCAGTATTCAACAGCTATTACTCTCAGCTTAGCAGAGAGAAAACATAATTTCAGAAGAGAAATAAACACGTGGTATTGTATGGAACTATAATAAATCCTTTTAAGTGGCTATGTGAAAAAAAATTATTATTGTAACGTGCCATTAAACTGTGATCTAAGGCCTTAGGGGATAAAAAGAGAGGGCTGGGGAGGAAAGAAGTCCCATATTATCCAGATTCAGTGTTTGCCTCCATTGAGTCTTGTTGTTGTAGTGTAGCTGTGACAGCATTTTTCATCTCTCTTTGCTTTGCACATATAAAGCGTCAGTTGTCCTGTACCCTTAACAGAGGAAAATATTATTTTCTGAACTGTATTTTATAGAGAAGTATCCTCTTCTTTCTTAAAATGCCATTATACATAGCTCATTCTGGTCCATAAGCACTCATGATTTTGTGAATGGGGAGTTAGGAGGAAGGTTCCCACAGATATGGTGTGATACCCACCACATCATGATTTGATCCATACGCTCCACTTCTCACCTTCATGGGATCTTAAGAAAACTTTTAAAATTTTGTGGCACAGTAGGAAGCTTCCTATGTTCTGGCATGTAAAGATGCTTTTAGGAAATAATTTTCTTCTTTGAATGACCAGAACTGATGAGTTTCCTGACCTACCTGTGCATCCAAAGGAGATGGCCTTTGGCTGTCTGTTAGTTGGTCATCCCTTGCACACAGTTCTGTACTCTTTTCACTGTATTTGAACAGCGGTTTTGCACAAAGTTCTTTGAACCCCTCTCAAAGAGACATTGCATGCGCTTAGTTTCAAGTCCTCTTTCCCCTTTTCCTGTGTTCCCAAGGACACAAATGGATGCTCTGTGACTGAAGGCCTTTATTTCCTCTTAAGTACCATGGGTTTGTGCATAACTGTAAGCAATTTCTCTCCTGACTGTGCAATTTCCCTTGGTGATGTTTAAAGGAACATTTTTTAATTCTATTTTTAAACTGTTAGAAATAGCTCTCCAGAGCTTCCACTGCTGAATACTAATAACTTTTTATATTAGCATAACAGGATAGTTTTATCAAAGATCACAGTAATGGTAGTATTTGCATCTCAAAAGGCAAGGGGAAGCTGTTCATAGGTTTATGGAGGTCTTTGTCCTTTCCTTCAGCTTCCATAGTTTTGTTAATGCTAAATTAAATTAAATGTGCTAAAAGAGCTGTGGCGAGTGTTTGCTAATATGCACACCAGCCTTATCAGAGGGTGTTACAGAATGCCGTTTTTTTCCCAGATGCACGTAATCTTAGCACCTGCTCATCCCAAAACTTAGATTACTTTCTCCTAGGGCTATTTATAACTAAAGCTGTTGTTGGTGACTTTGGTATTTTTACACTAGCCCATATGGCTGCAAGAAAATGCAGAGATGTACATAATGGAACAGAGGGCAAATAATTGTCTGGAAAACCCAGACTGCTGTTCAATATGTCTGGAAGTAGTGTAGCAGCAGGCAGAGTTCAATTAAATCATCTTGATTTTGTGTAGAAAAAGGATTTGCAACCACTGACTTGCCCCTCGAAATCAGCTTTCTTGTTTACCTCAAGCATATAGCTCGTTGAATACAATCTAAGCTGATTCTGGGAGACCAATATGTATCCTTCATCGATAAAAGCTAAGTAGTCTTGTCGTACAGGGACACTGAAAGCTGTACCTGCTGTGACCTTATTCTGCACCATGTTGCGCAAGTGCTGTAGGTCTCCAGCTAAATCCAAATAGGGCTGAGTAGGGAGAAAATGCATCTCCACTTATTCAATCTAGCCATTGTTTTCAGGAAATGTTAACACGTCAGATCACACTGCAAAACGCTACGCTTTTCCCATTACGATTTGAAAGTTTCTTTTAGAAACATGTTTTGTACAATGAGCTACAGAAGTCAAAAGAATCAGTTGAAGCTGGTAATATGCTTGGAATATTTGAAGGATGTGTCTTTCACAGGTATGTTACAGGCTGGATGTTACCAAACTGGATATTTCCAGGAATCTCTAGGACCCAAACACATTCCCACCCCTCCATATTTTAAGTTTCTGGAGAGAAGAGAAAATTAGACCATAGATACAGCAATATTTTTGGCTTTTTCATTTCTCTTCCTGCAACCCAGGTGCCCAATGTCAAGGCATTCCTGTTTCCAGTCCACAAGATTTCACTGTGATCTAAAATGAATCTGATCTGTGATGTGGTTACGAGGAGGAGTTAAGAGGCTCTTGTGCCTGCCATCTGCCCATCACTGGTGGAGTTGCTGCCTAGTAGCAGAACAGGTGATTAGTGTCCCCTCATCTGCTGAGCTCATACCCTGGTTGAAATAGAATGTATTTGAAGTTAACAGCACCCAGCTATGAAATATGTTGGCACAGCAGTGGATACACTGCAGGTCCTGCTGCATTAGCCAGTAGTGCTGTGTTGGGGTGGGGATGGGGCAAGCAGCTGGATACAGCAATTTCTGGTACCAACACGGACAAGCTGTCAAAAATCATGAGTTAGCACGCTGTGCTTCTGATCTGTGAATCCTTTGACTTGAACAAAAAGTGTTCAGTTTCTAGTACATCTTATCACATTTTTTTATGAAGCAGCATGAGGTTCTAGGCTGGAGAGAGTTCAAGAGCGAGAAATCCTGCATTATATCTTTTTTTTTATCTGTTTCTGTATTTTTCCCCCCATTATGCTAGAGTAATACACTTTCTCAGTGAAGAACTACCCAAATCATGTTTCTGCAGACTTTTCAAAGTTGAAAAGTTGATTGGTGTGTAAAATCATATATTACTCTTGTATCAATTAATGGCTAAAATTGGTAATTTAAGTCAAGTTGTAGTTTTAAATTTTAAGAATGGGGCTTTAAGTGCCTTATTCTGGAAAACACTTAAACAACGTTACATCAGAAGATGCTATGAGCCAATATTACCCCTCTGATTATATTTTAATGAATAAAAGTAAAGTAAAACCAAGACTTGTTTCTTCTCCTAACACCTTAGCTTCCCTTACTTTTTCTGTAAATATTCGATTCTCTGGTTTCTCATATTCATAGATCAATATGAGAAAAGGCCTATTATCAACAACTTTTAACATTAAAAATGAATAAGTTTAAGCATATTCCTTAAAAGTACCCATTCTATCCTTTCTCTGGTTTCCTTTCTGTATTTTCTTTATAGCCTAGTGCTTTTGGTACACTACAAAACATTTAATTGGTCTTTGAGAACTGGAAAAACATGGGAATCATAGAATCATAGAATCATAGAATGGTTTAGGTTGGAATGTTTCTTTCCCAGATGGAAAAAGAATACATTTTTGTTTTTTGCTCTAAAATTTATGTCTCTCTGCTGTTTTTGGTCACTAATAATTGCACATTCATTGTTCTTTAATGCTGTATGCCATAATCAGTGGTAACATTAATTGCTTCCCTCATTGATATTTTAACATGACTCCATGGATCATTCAAGTTGTAATAAATTCAATGGCTGTCACTGTAATTTAATTTTCTTACAGATTTGAACTGTATAAATTCTCTGTTCTTAGCTAAATCCTGATCATGCTAGCCTCACTTCATACTGCTGCAATTTTAGGATCATAATCTCCCTAGTCTTTATCCTCTGCAGAGAGAGAAAGAGGCATCTTTGGAGAGTAAGTCAACCTTTCTGAAGTTTTGAGCAATCTCCTGGGAATACCTCTCTTGGCTGTGTAGCAAGCCTAAAATATCTGCATCCGAGAACCTCAGGTGCTTAAACCTGGGCCAGTCCAGGCACCTGTGCCCCTTCTTCTCTCAGCTTTTGTGGGAGTGCTTCCTGTGGTACCTCCCACTTCTGGTTTTGCTGCAGTCAGGGGGCGCTGATTCTTAGTGGGTGTTTTATACAGTTCTGAGTCACTGACTTTTCATTAATGTGGGTTGATCACAGACTTTATCCTAGTAGCTGCAGTATTTTGGAGCAGACTTTCATATTTTAAGTCTGATAAAGACCAGGCTAATAAAATCTGCTGTGCAGCTTGCTTCTTCCCCAAATGATTCCGTACAGGTGGTGTCTTTCTGGGAGAGGGATGGTGAAGGGTCCCTGGCCAATTGCTACAGAAGACAACATGTTACACTGTGATAGGGTTATTGTGCATGCAGTAAGCCTAAACTTCTACCATTTTTCTTTCTTTTGCATTTTTTTATTTTATTCTGGAGAGATTACCTCTGAGAATAAGGATGTTGTTTCAGTCTCTGTTTTCTGCTAAGACTGGCCACAAGGGTAGCAATGCTGTCTGTGATGGACTGTTTCCTGTTCCACAGAGGATGCATAAACTTACTCGCGTGTTCCCTATGGGCCATTGAAGTATTCCAAAATGAAACTGGATTTAAAAGATTCTACTTCAACAGGTACAAACCAGTTCTTTTGCACTGATCTTAAACACATACCAGGCTTCCAGTTTGGAAGTGAGATTTGGTTTTGATAAAAGTTTTTGATAACACTTTTGTTTGATCTGATGTAAATGTATTGTATCCGTATAAATTCTATAAAGGCTAGTAAGACCATGTTATGATTAAAATAAAAAAAAAAGAAGTTTCGATTCCTTGGTTATTTTACTGATTTTATTCCTCATTCAAGGTCCTTTATCCACAGTAACATCTGATCTCTTAAGAACTTGACAGAGAAGTTTTCAGTGGAGGATAAATTCCTACCTTCAACATCATAAGGGAGATTAATTTTTTTTTTCTTTGTGAGCAACTCTCTTTAGCACTGCTGAAAGATGTCAAAATGTCTGCATTTCAGAATGAAGGTCTCTCTTTTATCAGCTTATGAGGCAGTGTACATGCAATAGTACTTTCAGATTTTTGAAATGTTGCTGTATTTTTATTGTGAATTCCCATGGCCATTGCCAGACTTGATCTCTGGGTTAGATACTGAAGTATTAGGTGGGAGAATGAGTGTCTTAATGAGATGATGTAATCTTAAAACGGGAGTGATTCCAGGGTAAATTGAAAAGACTCCAAGTAGTTCAGGCTGAACCAAGACTATTCTGAACTGTCATTATTTTAAAACTGAGCTAAATATTTTGTTCACTTATTTTAAGTTAGCTGTGTGACAGTGTGCCTGCATATATTACTCTTTCATGGATGTTGCAGAGCAAAGAGCATCAAGCATGTAGACACATAGGTACGCTTGGGTCATCTAACAACCCTCAGATGATTTTGTAGTTGTGTATATTGTGTCTGATTTCCAATCTGAGTTATGGAATGAGGTACCCAAAATGTCATATGAATGTCCTCAGCTGTCACATTTCCAGAACCACAAGAACAGGGCGAACACCGGGATGAAGAAGCAGACCAACCACTCTGTGATGCGCTTCCCTTGTTCTATTCTGCTAACTTGTCTGCTGACTATTGAAATTTCAGATTTTACCAGAGATCTATTTATTTTTTGTAGGAAATATATGTTGTTGAGCCGGTCTTCTGTTAATACTTCAGCTCTCCTTTCAATAAATTGCTTAAAAATCTATGCAGTACACATTGTAGTTCTACGTGAAAGATTTTAGCATTATAGCAGGAAAGCAGACTTACCCACTTTGTTTCCAACGTAATTTTTTTGTTTAAAAGTTATGTTGGGATAGTATCCAAGGTCTTGATCAGTAACCTGGATGCTATGAGATTCAGACAATACTGGTTTAATCAAATTAGTGCTCCTCTGATTAATTTAGAAAACCTAATTGTTTTCTGGATTTTTGGCATATCGTGTCCCAAAGATCCTGCTTCTGAGAAGACAACTGTTAAGGGAAGCAATATAAAATGAAGATGTAATGTGATTTGTTCACCAGAGTACCCTGCCTTTAAAAAAATTGTAACAGGGACGGTACTATGAGCTGACAAACTTACTTATCTTCTCCTAAATCAAGTACTAAGGACCAAGAGGGGAAAAAAGGGGGGGAGGGGAGATTCTTATAGTGGAACAGTGATTCAAAATAGAAATTACGTTTTCTCTATAGAATATGAACCCCCACAGAAGAGGGTTGATGGCATTCTTGCATTTAAGCCTGTAGAGAATGGATGTTCAGTAGCATCTAGTACATTTGTAGTTGGCTGCAACTAATGTCCCTCTGGGCTATAAGTTTCCTAAAACACTGAAACCTCAAATTCTTCAAATAAAATATACTGTATGTCAATAGCAGTTTAAGCTACCTCTTGATAACCGTTCCAAATATAAAACTCTTCCTGTAGGGTTATTTGTGTGACAGTAGTCACAGGTGCACCTGTGAAAGACTAAATTTACACAACACCAGGTTCCTGTTTCACAGAGTATGAGTGCTGTTTCCATTTCAGCTGACCTACAGGTCAGAGAGCAGAGCTGAAATGGCCACTTTTTGTGCTAGATGGGTCTCCTGTACACCGGAAAAAAGGAGTTCTGTTAGGGAATATATCTCCCTGAGATTTTTGCTGGCACACAATGGAAATTTGAGAGAGGAGGACTCCGACTGTAAATTGGCGGTATGTTAAGTCTTATGTAGATAACTGTGGGTAATATTTAGGCATATGACAAAGCTCTTAGACTTACAAATAATTCCAAGATTTCAGTGGCTTCTCTGGACCACGTGAACCAATTTCAGAATCACTGAGTTCTGGGCCAAAGGACTATTCCACAAAAATGGTGCTGATAAAATGGGTATAGCCAAGGTTACCTGACACTTATAGTGATGAAATCATATTTCCTTTCCTCACAGGTCTTCTAAACTCTGGTCTCACTGAAACTATATGTCTTCAGCTTAAGTTTATTGAGTTTAATGTAGTTTTCTTGAGCTCAAGTTGTTTTCTGCAACAGGGCTTTCTTCCTTCTGTCTTTCAGGTGTTTATCAAAACTTAAAACAGTTAATTCTGTTCAGGCAATAAGATACCTAAGTGGTAGTAGTACTTAACAGTTGATTTGCTAAGCACAGCCAGGCAAAATGCTACTGGAAGCAACCATAGTCCTTAAAATGTTCTTCTCTTCTGGATATAGGGAATGGGAGGCATCATGTTTGTGTTTACCTAGTTTTGTGTCTCCCCTTGGCCGATAACAACCTCTTCTTTTGACACTTGTAATAGCTGATTTTCCAGCCTTTGGGATTTTTGCTTAGAGGTAGATCGCTGCTTGACGCCTGGGAGGCTGAATTTGGTTAGGTACAATTGACTTAAATGGGCAGGCCATTCACTTGACTTCTTTTTCTGGCTTTGCAGCAGCTCTGGGTTCACCCTCCCCAGGCTGTGCAACAGGTGGCCATGCACAGCCCAGCTCTTTGGGAAGGCTGCGTTATTCCGACCCTGCTGTGATACTGCATGGACTAAGAACCCAGGAGCATCCTGCAGGCCTACTGAGCCTGGGGTTTGCTCTCAGGGAGTAGCTACATATCATTAGCCAAGCTTTTTATAAACAAGAGACTCTGAAACAACTGTTCACATCTGCCTAGGGTTGTTTTGGGCTTTTTTGGTTTGTCTCCTGGGTGGGGGAAGAATAGTCATGGGATGAGAGGCCTGGGATGTCTGCAGTCCAGCACATCTTTTCCCACTTTGCAAAGCATATGGCTGGTTTCCTGGTGTGTTCTCAACATTAAATTCTCTTCTACCTAAGCTGCAGTGCCATCAGACTGCCTGTCATACAGCCTACTTCTGACTGCTACTTGTAAGTTCTCTTATGCATTATGCATATTTTTGTTTGTTTCAAGTCCTTTAGCAACTTTAATTATTGAGAAAAAAACACCCCACAAACAAACAAGTTTCACTAGCACATGCTACACTGGATCTTTGTTGCTCTGTCAGCCTCAGGTTCTGGAACTAGCTCCCCATGTTGATTACAGCCTTAAAGACTTTCTGATTATTTTTTTTTTCTCTGCCTCATAAAACATATGATTGATTACTGTGACACACAGAAATAGCTGGAAAAATTTTAAGTGCTGGTTTTGGAATCAAACCTAAAATCTAACGTGGAATGCTGAGAGTCAGCAGAATTTTCTAGATATGCAAACTATAGGATTACCAGAAGGGAAAAAAAATAAATCTAATGTTTATATGAAAGCAATTGCAGAGATGTTGCAGACTGTACAAACAGTTTTCAGAGTTACTTTAAAAGAATCAGGAGGACATACAATAGGACTCTTCAAGGAAAAGATATGCACCAGATGATTGATGCCACATTGCTATTAGTTCCACTGCCATTGGAAGAATCATTTCACTCCTTGAATATCGTGACGGTTAACTCCTGTACAACGGCTGTCAAATACATCTTGGTGAAAAAGTACACATTCTCCAAGATTATCAGATCCCCTCTTGCTTTTTGTACAGGAAGATCATTAATTTTTAAATGATGTTTTAGGCTTTTAATAACTGTGGCACTTAGTTATAAAGATGCCACATATAGTTACCAAGATGCCACTTTTCATACCTGCTCCATGCTAGGATTGCACAGTGTGTATATGCAACTAACATGATTGCAAGAGGCATAATTTTTCATCAGCTTTTGTATCAGTTCTCCCCAAGACAAATTATATGTGCTCAAATGCAGATCTTGTAGTCCTGCATCCCTGTGAACACAATGACATGACTTACAAATGCTAATTATTTATGCAACAGTGTGTATTTATGTAATCATCTGATTTTAATAAAGTAGGATAGAATTCTAACATTTTAAAAATAAATGAGTATCAGAGAACGAAAAATATCAGGGATACTTGATACGAGTAGTGTTTGCATACCTGCATGTACTAAATGTAGTAGGCATACTGCATCTTTGATAAATCCTTCTCCTGCTTGTTTCAAAAAACTTGATAGTAAATTTCAGTATTTTCTGCAACTGATAGGTAAGAGAATTCATTCTATCTACATGTTTATTACCATAGCAAAAAGGTGATCTTCCACTATGGACACGCTGTGTCTGGTTTCCACTGGAAGACCTATTGTACTCAGGGTGATCTAAGGAAAATGACATGGGTGAGCTGTGAAAGTAGAGCTGATCTCTTTTAAATATATGACAAATATAAACTGTTTTGGAAACAATGTACAAGCTATGAGGTGTACAAGCAGCTTGTCAAATCAGAAAAGGTAGTAGCAAACTTCAAAACCAAATACACATTAGGAATAATCTTTATGACTTCAGGTAGACAGGCAGTGAGATTGATTGAAAGAGAGTAGTATCTTATACCTGTAGAGTACAAAGGTGTTGAGAAAGGAGATAAAGTGGTTATCTATATGGGAAGGACAGAGCAATGATTTTAAAAGCCCAGTAGAGTTATGATTTATCACCCAGGAATGAAAGATCAGAAAATTGAGTGATTGTTTTGTATTCCCTCGCTGGCAAGTGGACATTTTGTCTGTATGACTTTATTCTGTTTTGAAATGGTTGTTCAGATTAGTCTGTGTAGATACTGGAAGGGCACCTGGGACAGTGGATGAAGTGTTATGTTCCTAGAAACGCAGGGGTAAGATGTTGATGGTTCTGTTGTAGGGAGGTTTTACTGTGTCAGTAGTGGAGATATGACAAGTTTGACACTTCCTCGGTCTTGCTCTAGATTCATTTAATGTATTTGGCATTCTTTCAAGGTAAAGTATCTCCTTATGTAGTAGGGATAGTGAGGCATCTGAAGACTAGAATAGTTGGCTCTAGCACGACTTATTTTAAGAAAGCTTACGTTGCAAATAGTTGGTGATTTTTCTGTATAGGCAATGGCTCTGAATTACATGGAGCAAACACAGGGGTGGGACCAGAGACTTTTACTGAAGTTCTCGCACAGTATTTGGGTGCTTCTTTCAAAATCTGACTTAATTCCTTAAATGAGTGCCCTGCTGTGTAAACATCCTCTTGGTTGCAGAGGGGGTATATTCTTCGCAGAGAACAATGAAGCCTGAGGGCTTAGTTGTGTAAAAGGTCTTTCTTGGGGCATGTTTCAGGTGGTTACTGTTTTTTACATGAATAGTTATGGTTACCTTTGGGGGTTTTATTATTGTAGTGTATACTGTTGCTTCTAAGCAACCATTTTGGTGGCTGATCATGCTACACGAGAAATTGATGGTGATAAGGGAGTATTCTAAATTTTTTCAGTCAGATTATCAGTGTTCGAAGCCAGGTTTCTTGTGAAGCTAATCAGAATGTCATCTGAGTGCCTTAGGTTTACTACCATAACGATGCAAAACTTGTTCTCCAAAGCAGGTGAAAAAAGGTTTATTTTGGGCTTTTCTTGGTGCTTATTGTTGTGGCTTACCATATCCAGTTCCATTTTCGTCACAGCATGTTCCAGAGAAAAGAGGAATCAGAATGGTCCTCTCTAGGGGATAGGATGCAGTAATTCTGTGATCAATGAATTTACTTTCTTTTTAAGATCATGTCTATGTAGCAGTTTGCATTCAGATTGTGACTGACAGTGATGGTGGATGACAGCTCGAGATTAGCAAATATTATGAGCTGTTATTAGTTTCTCTTACTTTTTTAATCTTGTGCCAATAGCAGAACTTTCTGACAAAAAAGTGAGTACTTAACATGATCATAGCATTTAGCATAATAGCTCAAAAGCATGTATCAGCTTGTTCGTATGCAGCTGAAAAAGCTCACATAATATGTAGTTCAAAAATGTCTCAAAAACGTGTTTTAAAATCTCAAATTACTTTTTTCTCCCCACCTGTCTTATAACATATATTATATATCCATTAAAGGTAGTCATACAATGAAGAATAGTTACTGGAACAAGCAGACAATCGGAACATAACATTCAGCTCCATTCATCTTCAGTTACGAGCTGCAAGAGAAATAAATGGAAATAGGGAAGAGAATGTATGTAGGCAGAGATAAAGCCAAGTATAATCACACTTAACACTAAAAAAGCTCTGTTTGACTTATTCACAAAATGCCACCTGTGAAAAACAGTCTCTGCTTGGGTTTCTGGCTCCTCTGACATTTGATTAAAGCTGGAATTAAGCAGCCCTCATTAGAACTTCAGGAGAATGAATTATACTTAATAAATGTATAGCATGTGTACCTGATATGAATGCCAGCACTGTACACCCTATTATTAACATCCAATTATGTTGATGAATAGCAACTTAAACTATAATTTCTTGGAGCTATAAATTTTTAGTTTTAATATGCTGCCACTTGTATGTTTACTGTGGCTGAAAACCAAGGTAGTAATGTGACAACAGCAGCTTAGTACCAAATCTCCCACGTACCACAAAGGCAGCAGTGACTCTGGGATTCAGTAAGAACAGTGGAAATGGTGGAAAGAAAGAGGAAATAAAAAGCAGCAAGGCAACTTGTTTTAGAGACCTTCTGTGGATTAAGTGCTCCAATTAAAGCTGTTTGTGGTGTGGCAAGCACTCAGGATGGATAAATTCTGGCAAAACTATTGTACAGCTGGAAATACTTGGCACTGAGATGTTTTTTGTGTGTTTGCCAGGGAGCATTGATTTAGGTTTCATCTGTATAATACATTTTTATGCAGGGTTTCAAATAAAATCAGGAGGAAAATAAATTTATATTGGCTTTGATTGACTCCTGTCATTTCCTGAGAGGGCTTACCTCTGTCTTGAATGATAGAACAAACTCTCGCAAAACATCAAGTGCCTGTATCAAAGCATTCACAAGCCTTTCAGGTTTCTGTAGGATCATTGTGTAGCATCAGATCAGTAGCATCCCATACCTATTTAGCAAACATTTTCAGGTCTGTTGACAAGAGGACAGGGCCTTCCAACTGAAGCTGTCACTGTGGACTTTCCTCTGCAGCTATGGGGAAAAAAGTCCAGGGTGTTTGAGTATGGGCTCTTGTTGTGTGTCAGTGAGGAGGTGTCATTGTCTAAGGTAAAAGGTGACCTCAGAGAAGGAGAGTTAGAGAGGCTGGCTGATTTTTTTTTTTTCATATTTCTTCCCCATCTTCCCTTTGTGAACGTGGATGGTGAATATCTCTTGAAATTTAATTGGTTGAGAAGTGGATGGCACATTGCAGGAAAAAGTAGCTGGCTGCTTCCAGGACTTATTGCCTTATATTATTTTTGAAAGCATTATCAGTAGCTCAAGCAAATGGGAATCTTTGGCTGGCAGCTTTTCTGTTGGAAATCTGGACTATAGAGAACATAATGATGAACAGCATCACCGTTTCATGAATTTAATTTAAATCCTGAGCTTGCTTTATTTTAATTGAACAAAAAACATTTCCTGGTCTTGTGAATAAATGTGTGCTGACTGAAACTATGAGTTTCAGATAAACTACTCAATGACAAATCTTACCCTGTCCTATGTCTGATACTTATTGGAAGCTTATAGGATGTGCATTGACTGGAATGTAGTTTGGCTGCGTACTGCCTTCACCTATATAGTCATAACCAGCAGTTCACTGGTTGAAAATCTGAGTGCAGTTGAGAGGGAAAGGTGTTGTCCCTTGATACTCTATAGATCGATGCTACCACTTGCTTTAATAGAGGGATCACAATTAAGTCTAGTAACCCATCGATTCATGGATAAAAATAAACAACTGCAGAAAGATAGCATAATAAAATTAGTTTAATTTTTTTTTAAGACTCACTATAGATAGGGAGTATTTCCAAAGGATATCAAACAATTTTTTTTGTTCTAGGATTTTTTTTCATAACAAAAGGTAGATTATTTTAATGTAGGTTACTAATATTAAGTACTAAAATGCTGGTATTTCCTTTAATGGTGTTCTATAGAGCATTCTGAACAATGCAGAGAAAATGAGACCATTTTTGATTTGCAAATGAATCCCTTTTGATAATTGTTCAACTGTAGAGGTAGAATGTCTCACAGGATACTTTAGAATTGAGATCATATGAGCTAATAATGTTCTTCTCACTAAATTGGGAAGAACAGTCCTGCTTTCTTAACACCAACTCTTTGCTTTCTGTCTAAAAGTGTAATAAAGTCTACTTCATGCTGCCCTTCCGGGCTTTTGTTTAATCTTAATGGTTTTTTCCTTTAGGGATTTATGCTCAAAAAGGTATTATAATGTATCTTGGCTTTGTACGCTAAAGGAAACAGTTGCAGTACTTGCATGCAGAAATATATTGAGGAGGAAGATAAGTTTTACTATTTTTTTGAGCAATAAATGTGAAGCATAAGACAATGCTATAATCGGGCCTCGGATTAGATCAGTTACTGTGATTCAAAGGACTCTGGATCCTGTTGGATTTTATGAAATCCTGTTGGGTTTCAACAGTTGCCTGAGTTGACTTTTGATGTAAGCACTGCCAGTGACTCACTGCCAGTTTTTATCACGAATCTGAGTATTGGGTATATTTGAACTCAGTCTCAGCTAAGTGCATCAAGGTCTCAGGTCTCATTTAAAAATAAGGTTCTACATCTGATGGGTGCAGACATAGCTTAGAGACACCAAACCTGAAGCTAAGAGCGAAGGAAATCAAGCAGCTAAACAGGCAATAAATAATTTATTTTACTTTTTTTTTGTTTTCCTTGAGGGCAATTTTTGGAGACCACTTGCTGCTATTATGAAGGTTTTTAGTAACTCCAGAGTAATTCTTAGTTTTAACTGCTCATTTCTCTCTGATTACAGATCACAATCACATAAAATTGGAGTGCTTTAACATCTTGGATCAGTCACTGTTGGCAACCCTCTTCAAAAAATATTAGAATAAAGCATCAGATGGAGCTGTGTGGGATTGAATAACACAGTTGCTGAAACAATTGTGATTCTACAATTCCAAATAATTTGGCAGAATGGTCGTGTTTTATTGCATTTTGCCAATGTAGGAATTAACTTTTTCATTACTTTCCTGCCCTCAGAAGAAGCAGCCCCTCCTCTGCCCCATTTAGTTATCTGCTGTAGCAGCTGGTGAGATCAGTGTGAGCCCTGGGGTGTGATACTCCCAACAACAGGTCTTGCAGATGTTTTGGACTTTCTGTAGCTTTAAAGTGTGTGCTTGTCCAAGGCATTTCAAAACTCAGTGGAAGTTCTTGACATTGTTATACTTTTGAAGATTGCTGTCCTTACCCAACTGTCCATAATGACATGGGGATTTGGGATTTGGGGAAGGAAAGAGAGGCTTTGCTCTAGAATGCCAGGATCTTTATTTATTTACTTATTTACTGCTGCTGCTGGAGGTTGAAATGCTTCTCTTTACCCTCAAAACTGAAGTGTGGTACGTGTGTCCTTCCTCACAATTTTTAGTAACTTTCCCAAGTTTTTGCACTGCTTGTTCGAAAGAAGAAATGCAAGGCTCATTGATATAACTAAGAGTTTATTCTTTACAGCTGCTTGCTTTCTCTTTCTATTTGAACTTGTGTTTTCTCTCCTTAACTGGCACAATGGCTTTGAGTGCCCTTGGAGGTGGAACTATGTGTATTCTTTCAGGTGTGCAACTAGCAAAAGCCACTTTTAATTTAGTAACCAATCTAATGAAACACATAGACACCCCCCAGCTGATTTCAAATGAAGAATAAAGGTGAAGGAAAGGGGACATAAAAAGGAGATACTGTTGCAGGACAACCAAGGAACAAAGAAGTGATGGTGACCCATCTGTTAAAAGATTTAAAGTGAGGGAAAGAGAATTCCAGAAAGGTGGTCCAGGGTTTCAAAGCTCTTGCATAATTAAGACCTTCCTGGAGAACTACCTTCTTCTTACAGTTTGATAATATTTTCTGAAATCTGTATTTGAAATTACTTCCCCAGGAGGCTAGCAAGACATCAAGCATGATCTTCACTAGTCAGAAATTCTTCCTCATTTCCCTCCCAGGGGTGAGGTCTTAGAGTTACATGACAGTTTTAGAGTTTTATTTTGAGGCCTTATACTTTATCTGAAACTGAGAAGACCTTTGCCATAAATTAAACAGACAAATAAGCTCTCTATAAAAGTGTAGCAAAGGGTATAATTATATTCCCATCATTGTACAAGGGAGGCATTTATGAATACTTTGTGGTTTAAGTGAGCTGCTGTGCTTGCCCCTTTTAAGAGTAGTTACTTTATAGTACAGCTTTAAGCGTGGGTTTTTCTAACAGCAAAGTTTTGTTTCTGTAATTGTCTGTGCCTGTGAACAGTTGCAATTAATGTCATGGTCTTAGGCTGAAAGGTCTATGACCTTCTGTCCTATCAAATCAACAAAATATTTATGGTTATCAGCATGATTCTCCAATTAGCTTTTAATTAAACGTGGCATTGCTCTTCACTTTACAGTGTCTGAGGCAGCACTGAGGTCTGTTTCTGTTCTTGAAAATCTGTCTGTTGTCCTTTGAGACTGCTCATCCTGAGACTCTTCTCTGGCAGCCAGTGTTTTCAGTGTGCCATTAAGCTACCACTTTACCTTGTCTAGATGTTCTGGATCCGCTGACTTCCTTTGCTTAGTATTTATTACAGTTAACAGAATGAAATAGAAGCTGAAAGCTTTTGGCTAAAGCTTGTCTACTATTTTTTCTTCTAGCTTCTTTGCACCTCCGCCTAACTCTATTTGAAATACAGCTGACCTTTTCTTATAACATTAAGTTATAGGAACATATGTTTTCACTGGTAGAAGTGCATTCTGTCTAAACATCTTCTCTGATACCTGAACAATGACATGGTCCTCACCTGCCAGCAATGGGTCCTGAATTTATAGAGAAACAGTTGTCCTGGTTTCACACTGTACTACTTGGACTGAATACAGGATCTTCAGTTGCAATGTATTAAACACACAGAAACAAAGCTGTGCACATCAGGCTCGCTAACTGTCATGGTGTAGGCAGCAGCGAATTACTCAGTGGTTAAAAGATTGGTGGTTAGCAGCAGTAATGCAAGTGAAACATGCTTTTCATAATAAGTATCACATAGCAAAAAAAAAGCAAAGAAACCCTGTGTATTTTTGTTCATAAGCGTCTTGACTTGAGTTCAAGAGAAACAACACGAACAAAGTGTTGTGGTGACTTCTCTGTCACTGGCTGTTTTGATTCTCAAAGTGGCATAGCTATTTAGAGAAGAAACATTGAGGAAAAGCAACTGCACACCCTAAGCCAAAGGGGCTGAGTTAAGTTGTTTCGTTTTAGTTTTTGTTTCTGCCTGGGATAAACCCAGACATGTAAATGGCATCAGGGTACAGTGTAGGGCAGGACAACTTAATACTGGGTTCAAACACAGTGCAAAACTGGTTGAAGCTGGTGGCCAAAATAGTTTCTTACAACAGTATGTCACCATAAAGCTTTCGATCTGTCTGTTCCAATGAGAAATACGACACATAGGGTGTTGGTTTGTAAAGGGGAATTTCACAGGGACTACTTTGTAATTTGGATCTGGATTCAACCTCTACTACTTAAATAATGTAAAATATGCTAGCGGCTTTTGCGAAGATCCTCAAGAGCTTACTTGTTTCAGTGTTTACTGGAAGAGGAATTTGCACGCTTAAAAGCTTGGCAGCTTTTCTGGTGTGGGTTTTCCTCTCTCTCCCAGTACGTTGGCTTAGTTTAACAAAAGATATTGTCTCTATATATTTTGCCTCTTTCAACTCAAAGGCTGCAACGGGTCTGACAATGTTACTGCTCACTCAGAAGAGAGAATCATACTTCACCGCTGCATGGATCAAGCCATTGACCAAACTACTAATTTTCTGTTTAAACTACTGTATTTTTTTAATAGGTATTTCCTATGACTGAAAAAAAAAAAATCCTAAAACTTAGTATAAACTTATCTAGTTGCCTGTATGTTTTTGTAAAAGTATTTCAAGGGAGTTGTGTGTTAGAGCTATTTGGTAAACCCCTGCTGTAAATTCCAACTTTCTTGAAGGTATAGCTATGATTAGAAGAAAATGCTGTGACATTTTATGCAGCTCTTCAAAATAGAAGAGACAGAAATAAACTGAAGAGCTGTGATTTAAGAGAAACAGAGTGACTGAGAAGTAAGTGCATTGAATATGTTCCTGTGGCTGCTAAAGGGGTATAGTGGTTTTGGGTTTGTTTGTTTTTTAAAAATCCTTTGCCTTGAAGTCAGTATCCACAGCAGATGCCAAATTACCTAATTTGAAACTGATGTGTGCTACTCAGGTAAGACAGCTTCCAGCAGCCACAGGTGTAGTTCATTTGTTAGTTTCCAAATTCCATGAGCTGTAATAGTTAGGGTGTAGAAAGCAGCTCTCCAGCCTCCATTCAAACTGTAGTCTTTCTGCTGGAACTGACAATTGAGAAATGTTAGATGCTCTAAGAAGTGAGTTGAGGCCACCAGTTCTTCTCATATGTCACTGAGCTGCTGCCAGAATTTAATGACTTTTAGTCACTACTGATCTGAGCTTGTTTTATAATGAGCAAGTAGTGACAAGCTACCTATCTCATTAATCCCAGAGCAATGAAAAGCCTTTTTTAGTTCTCTTAGAATGATTCCATGTCTTTAGCAGAAGCATTTTACTGCTTCTAGAAGGCTGAAGGATGTTTGGTAAGCAGACTCGGGCTCAGTGTGGGTTCTTTTTTTAATGTTATACTATGCAACATAGCTACAAGGGAGGAAATATTATCTTTGGGCAGTGATTTGGATGAGTAATTACATGTCTTTTCAGTTCTTAGTTTTAGAAAGTAAGTTAAAATGATTTTCAATTGAAATTAAAAACAAATGGGTGGCACGCAGTAGTAGTTCTCAACCTTCAAGTGTGATCCTGGGAAGTAAGTCCTTGAGGAAGGCCAGCTTCTTCCTACCTGATCACTCGAATGCAAGGGCAGCATGACCTGAACTCATGTTAGCTTGCCCAATGCAAAATGGCAGATGCATCTGTTTAGTAGTCCAATTTTCTGGCAATGAATAGTGGGACTCCTGGCATCATACAGGATAGATAGCAGAAGGGTGTAGTTGCAGGTCACAGATATGCTTCAAAAGGCATCAAACTTGCAAACCTGCAAGTCATAGACAGAAGAGTACATAACAGGATACAGAAACTCAGCCATAGTGATGCCAAAATCCAACCTGCTTCTTGCAAGGACTGGAGCTAATTTCAGCTAATTTCCAGCTGTGTTTCTAGAGCCACTCCTACTCCTTTACCACCTTATTTTTGCTTTCATTTTGGATGTAATAAGGGCGCTTTCCTTCCTGTGCAGGAAACACTGATCCAAACTACTTGTCTGCTCTCAGAACTGGTCCCAGGACTCCATTTCCACCTGAGGCTGTGGGGTGGCAGTGGGAGATGGACGAGGGCACTACACGCTTTCGCATCAGTTGATCCATGCTGATGGTCCTGGGCTCTCATCTGTATTCCTCCTCTTTTATAGAGTCTACCGTAAGTTTGGCCTCGAATACAAAATGAACAATTAGCAGGAACACTTCAGAGCAACAGTTTTAGTCTCTATATAAATTCATGGTGTCAGTTAATCAACACGTACTTGCAAACTTTGCTTTGCGAAGGAGGCAGAGAAACAATACAAACTCTGCAACTGTGTATCACCAGCAGCTGAAACCCATAACCTATATCAATCACAGCACTTTCCCTCCTCACCCCTCCTGGCTTCTGCCGATCTTTTTTTTTAATTGCTCTCTCGACCAACTAATTAATACTGCTTTTAAACATGGTGTTAGTAGCTGAACTTCAGTGCTCCCAGCCCGACTCTTTTAGCTTGTGTTTGACTTCTGTAATAAGTGGGTCAAAACACAGTTCACTGGAGAGAATTTAGTTTCCTACTTCCGTTATTAATAGCTGACGTTACCAAACATTTTAGACAGTGTCTGCTTCTCCCACATGCTCTCACGTGCTTGCTTTCTTGCTCGCACTTGCCCTCATGTGCTCGCGTTTGCCCTCACCGTTGCTCTTCCTATCGCTCTTGCACGCACCCCTGCGTGCTCTCGCGCTCGCTCGTGCTCTTTCTCACTGGCTCTTCCTTGCTGCTCTCTCCCTCTCGCTCTTTCTCACTCACCCTCACCCTTTCTCCTGCCTTCTTGCACGTTGCTTCGTGCGCACTCTCTCTTTCTCTCTGTTTCCTTCTTAGATTGTCAAAATCAGATTCCTGAATTCCAGCTGCCTAGAAAATCCTTTAAAATATCTTTTCAGTTTGGAAGCTTTTAGACATACATAATCATACTTATTCTGTAGGCTCAATTACTGTGTATGTATTGTTATTGCAAAATGTATTTTGGAAAAGTGAGAAACATTTAACTGGATTGTAGGCTGACTCACATTTTAGAATATAAATGCCTACATTTAATTTTGTAATTACTGTCCTGGAACACTTTTCATTCCTTGTTACTTCTGTGAACTAAAGCTCAATGTGGACTGTGCATGTGATTTTTGGCTTTAAGTAGCATCACTCGATTTTTCATCAGTTTTAGCTAACATATATAAAATTACAGATCTATTTTTTGGAAGTTTTGTAGGTTTTTTAAGTTCTGAAATTTATTTTCCTCTTTTCTCATAAGAAAAACAAATATGAATTTATCTGGTTATTCTTACTTTCTTCCCCACCTTTTTTTTTCCCCTCCAGTAATCAAAATGAAAGGAGATCAAAGGCTGAAGACTTCTTCCTTTTGTCAGAAAACCGTCCCCTTCAAAATCAAGCCATTCTTATCTTTTAAAATAGCCAAACAGCTAGAATTCATTCGTGTAGGTGTGTTTCATTCAATTTACTTGATAAAGTAAGGAACGTCTAATTTAATTTGTTCAGTAGAATGTGTTTTGGATGTGAAACTGTTTTGTATTCTCAGAGACACTATACAAGTGGCTTCTTACCCATCTTTGCTGTTGAGGGAATGCTCAAGACACACAGACTCAGATCCCACCCAGTAAAACATATGACCTTGAAGTGTCACATGAAGATAAAACATTTATATTAATATAAATCCATTATTATTTTTTCTGCCTGTAATTGTTAATTTAGTATGTACAGATTTCCAATGCAAGGGACATAGGAAGAAATGAGGAGGTTAAATAAGGACTTGCAGCACATAAAGAGAAAACTTATTCAGCTAAGGTTAACTGTACTCAACCTCATGTCATGAAATTAACCTTAAAGATTCATTTGTATATATCACTATTATAAGTTTATACTTGAAGGTCACAAATTTTAATCCTTGTTTAAAACTGGCTATGCTCTATGCATGTGTTTAATTCTGAAGTATTAGGAATAAAGATTTTGGCTGATTTTTATAGTTTGTGGCTGGATCACCAGTATTAATAAAGGCTGTGTCTATTGCAATAAATATTGGAAAATATTTTTTTGTGATGGGCAAGTTAATAGAAACGTGCAAAGAAGCTAAACTTACTGTGTCTTTTTTTCTTTATTTTTTTCCCCCACAAAACAAGTAGGATTTTATATTTTTCAGGTGAGTGCGCAGCACTTGCTTTAAGACTCTCACAAACTGAAAATGCCCTGCTGTTCTGTTTTGCTTACTGGATTCCTGAGCGCATGGATTTTGCTGCTGGAGAGCTGCAGGAGCACGAGGATACGTGCTTCAGCAGGACCCGCTGCCTCACAGTGAGAAATAGATAGGATGAGGCATTCTGAGTATGAGTGACTTGAGACAGGTTGGTGCTGTTTCCAAATCCCTATATGCAATTGTATACAAGGTCAAATAACTTTCCTTTCATGCAAACATTGTCTTCAGAATAGGTCTATTGAGATTCCAGTTAGCCAAAACATGTTTGATAAAACCATTTTGACCGGCCTTACTGATTAAATGTGACTATTAACATAAAAGAGATTCAATAATTACATGCTATAGCACTTTATATGCAATTACCTTCCAGTGACACTTGTCTTTTAGCCCAGGAATGCATGACAGATGCTAGCAGAGTTGCTTTTATGGACTTTTTTAATAATTTGAAAAAATTGTATCATTACCTTCCTGGTACTTGTGCACGGGTTTAGAAGCAGCACAAGAAAATGTGGTATGTATTTTGGGAAGGAGAATGGGTCATATCATAATCAGTCTTTGTGTTAATTTATTTTATAGGTTTTTTTTTCTGAATAGTAACAGTTGAATGTTATCAGTATGTTGTCTGTTAACCGATATTGTAATACTCTCTGCAGTGATTGACCTAGTGGAATTATTTTACTGAACTCTNAACTTTTGCAGTCCTTTGCTACTGTGGTAAACACAAATGGGTGCCTTAAAAATGTTACAAGCATAAAAGCTAAATTGTCTTGACATCAGATGTTCCAGGGTAGATTTCTGACTAAAATGGAGTGGAGACTGTTTTGCGAGCCCTAAAGGGATAATTTAATGAATACATTCGTTTCTGGTATAGTTTCTTCATTATTGCAAGTGAGCAGATTTTTTTAAAATTACTTGATTGAAGCTAAGGTAAATGTTCCTAACCATTAAATGAGGGTAACATGCATTTTCCTTCTTCATGAAAGCAATGAAATTCTGTATTTTCTGATGTGATCAACTTTAAAAACAAATCTAAAACCAACCAAACAACAACAACAAAAAACCCCTTCTGCCACATGAAGAGGAATTTCCTGCTGCCATCTGGGGGAAAAACAAAATAATCTTTGAGACTATTTTTTAGTATTACTCTGGTGCAGTTGTCAGTCATTTTGGGGTTTTTTTTGCCTTTTCTATCTAAAATGTCTGTGGAACTCTCTCTTTTTCTTAGAGAGTAGGAGATCAAAAATGATCACATTTCTCCCAGGCTCTGACAACTGCCTGTTTTTCATCCCCAGCTGACTTTGCTGTTCCTGAAGCAACTCTATAGTATACAGTCTAACACAGTAATGAGTCTGCTTCCTAAACAAAGTAGCCCTGTGGATATGTGTTTGGCTTTTATTATCAGCATAATCTTTACCCTAAGCAAATGTAGAATTCACCTGTAATAATGCAGTGTGTATTTAAGATACTACAAATATCAGTGAACAACCTTTAGTACGACATAACAATTCTCAGGATGTGTTGGTAAAGGTTTCCCAGAAGAGACTATATTTCAGTTAGAAAAGGGCAAACCTGCCAACTTATTTTGAGATTAGAAGCACAATCAGTGGGAATGTTCCGCCAACTGCACAAAAAGATATAGAAGATAATACTTCATCTTCAGATGAAGCATTGCCCTTTCTCCAAAGTAATATCTAATTATTAATGCTTGCCCAAGAATAGCTGTGCTGCTTTCATGCTTCTCACCTTTTTAATACCTGCATCTTTAGGCTTGGACTTTAGGATCAGGAACATCAAGCATAACCTTTAGAGTTTAATTTTTGGTATAAATTAAGTAAAGAAAAATGGATTATTAACCATTAACAATAAAGCTAACAGGTCACCCTTGGCAGTGACTAATAATCTTCAAAAGATAACTCCATGATTAAAAAACAATTGCTGAGACACTAGTGACACCAAACCAGAAAGTTATTAATGCACATCATATTATCACAGTAAAAATAGCATGACCAAGTCTTTGTCCAGGGAGAAAAGGATTTAGGGAGTTAGGGGAGATGCATTCAAAAAGTTTGGCTTTTTCACTGCAGATGAAGAGTATGGATGAAGTGATCACATGTGTCAAGGGAAAGAAAGGACACGAGCCCATCAGAAACGAGCTTTAGGAGAGCTTTTTCTTTGCTGAGTACTGATACTTTCTTTTGGTAACTTTAGCTGTGCAATGGAACTTGGATGAGCAAAGCACTGAGATTTACACCAGTTAAAAAAATGAGAGAAGAACACAGTCAGCTAATTTCTATGTTCCTGCAGAACTATATGCTTCAGCAACTATAAACAGTTGGTGCTTTCAAACATGAGAAGTGGTACCTCTCCCTCTGTAAGCTCCCTCTGTTGGAAAGACCTGAATTCTGGGAGGGTGTGTACATATTTTTTTGCTTATGGGAAATCTGTTATTCCTGCTCTTAAGTAGGTGCAGGAGAGCTATAATTTCTTTTTCTTAGCAGAATTGTCATGAGGTGTTCGGGTCTTTCTAAGCACTAAATAGATGCTGTGTTTCTAAAAATTAAAAAAAGTTGGCAAAATTTGAAAATGAGTAAATGGATGAACCCAAACTAAAAAAAACATATGTTTGAGTTCAGTGTCTCCATCCTATCTTTACTAGTACTGTAAAATTTTACCTCTTTCTATTTAGTGTTGCATAAACATAAGTATTAAAAGTTACTTAATGAAAATGTTCTGCTTCTGAGTTAAGCTACAGATGTGCATGAACTCCAGATGTTAGCTTAAGGCTCAGTTTTGCTGTATTTTCAAGCAGGAACCCTGTGTTTTGTATAGCAGAAGGAAAATTAAACTTTTTTCTTTTTCTATTAAAGGCCATGTTATTTTTCAGAAAATATGCTCAGCATTTCTCCTTTAGTCACATTAACATATTAGCCCTTGAGGGAAGAAACGCGGTGAGCTCTGCTCAATTGTGTAATGGCTCTTGATCCTTTTGCAGTACGTTATGTCATCTCCTACAGAACTGGGGAGCAGAACTGACAAGATTACTATAACCAGTCATCTTGTTTAGGCACAGCCAATGCCTAACTCTTCACGTAACAGGCTATAAGGATTAGCAGCTCAATACTAATAGAAACAGAATTTAATAGAACCTGATTTTTCTGGAGTTCACGACCTCCAAAAGCTGCCAATAGTAGACAAACTGATGAAGTATGCATTAGATAAGTGGCAAGGGAGATGGACTGAAAAGTAGCTGAACTGCTGGGCTCAGAAGGTTGTGATTGCGGCATGAAGTCTAGCTGGAGGCCAGTCGCTCGCTAGTGGTGTACCCCAGGGTCAATACTGAGGCCAATACTGTTATTCTTCACCTAGACAACAGGGCAGAGTGCACCCTCAGCAAGTTTGCAGAAAATGCAAAACTGGGAGGAGCAGTTGATACACCAGATGGCTGTGCTGCCATCCAATGGGACCTTGACAAACTGGAGAAACAGGCCAACAAGAATCTCATGAAGTTCAACAAAGGCATGTGCAAAGTCCTGCACCTGGCGAAGAATAACCCCATGCACCAGTGCAGGCTGGGAGCTGACTGAGAAGCAGTTTTGCACAAAAGACCTTGGGTGTCCTGGTGAACCAAAAAAAATTGAACATGAGCCAGTAATACACCCTTGTGGCAAAGGCGGCTCTATTAGGAAGAACATTGCCAGCAGGTTGAAGGAGGTGATTCTTGCTCATTCCTGGTGAGATGGTGAGACCACATCTAGACTTCTGTGTCCAGATCTGACCTCTCCGCTATCAGAGGAGACATGGATACACTGGAACAAAGGTCACAAAGGTGATAAAGGGAGTACATATGAGGATGTATAGGGAGGGGCTGAGACAGCTGGGATTTTTTAGCCTTGAAGAGAAGGCTCAGCATAAGAAAAAAATTTGCTGCAGGGAGAGTCAAAACACTGGAACATGCTGCCTGGAGAGACTGTGGAGTTTCCATCCTTTGAGATATTCAAAACCCAACCGAACATGATTCTGCACAACCCGCTGTAGTTAAGCCTGCTTGAGCTAAGGGGTATGGACTAGTCAATCACCAGAAAAACCTTCCTGTGATTCAGTAAACTTGATATAGTCCATGGGTCCCTGGTTCAGTGCTAAATAGAAACCATTACAGCCTTTTCATAGAGCATGAGGCCGGTGGTTATTTGACCTGAAACAAAGGAAGACACGTTCTGCTTGTGACTAGACTGATCCAAGCAAATAGGAATAGAACTGCAGTTTTATTGTGCCAAACCTGTTTTCTAGCTGCTTCCACAATATTGACTCACTTAAATGGAGGTAGAAATTAAGTTTCAAGTGCTGAACATATCCAATTAAGAGAGATTGCTGAGTAACTCTTTTGCAAGGCTCCTAATCTGCAAACACTTTTCTAATCGATAGCTACTTCTGTTCAATATAACCCCAAGGTGACTGTATTCTGTCAGCTGAGAGTGAGACATGGAGCTCCTGAAAACCTGGAAAGATTCATGTCTTCAGGAAAAAAATTGATTTTTTCATTACACCTTAGAGTAGCATGAAATTCAGCTCTCTTCATTCTCTCCACATTTTGGTATACTCATATCTTAGCTGCACAAGGTTTCTGAAATACTCTTTTTCTCCTGTTCATGCCATGATTCAAGGACCATCCCCTGAAAGAAGACAAAGACAGGACATCGCTGGTGGGTAAATGCTTGCACACCCTCCCCAAATCCTTTGTGTGTGCTGCTTGAGTCATTAACTCAGACCATGCCAAGAAGTGACGTGTCTAGAGAATCTCCAGCGGTGCTGTGAGTGAATTGTGACATGCTGGCAAAATTCAATCATGTACATTACAATGTATTTAGACTGTAGTAAGTTTTAGCCTGCATTTTATCAAAAGGAAAGCCTCCTTGAACTTATCTGCAATGTGTAGTGGTCTGATTAATGAATATTCATACATGGAAAATGGTGTCTGCTGTGACGGACATTAGAAGAACAGTAATTGGTTTCAGGATTGATGGATGTTTATGCTTCAGTCTACCCCAGACAGTGCATGCTGGAAACATTAGTATCCTGTTTCCCTTGTCAAAGCTCAAAATGAGTGGAAACAATTTATTTTTTATCTGCGTGAATTGAGTAAGTAAGTGACAGTTGTTAATTTCGTACAACTTTTCTGCCAAGTCTCTCTCTAGGTGGCAAAGAAAATTGTTGCACGTGGTGAATCTCTTACTTTATGTTGTCAGCTAGGGACAAGACTCACTGGTTCAGATGATGCTCCTGACTAGCATGGAATTGCTTTCATTTGAGTTCAGAACTGCATCAGAAGCAGCTGGTTCTCCTCTATGACCCTGATCAGAGAGACATACCTGTGCTCAATACCTGTCACTCAGCCACCGGGGACAGTAAAGGTTGTTCAGCACATTGTTCCAAAAGGAGATGCAGTCACATCAGGTCCCCTGACATCTCTGTGCCTGTAAGATGCAGGCAGATAATCAAACAGAGGAGGAACTATCAAGGAAACGGTCAAATTCACAGATGCTTGGGAAAAGAAATGGATAAATGTCAGGCTTCCAAACAGCTCTTCTATTACATCTTTCTTTTATTAAAGTGAGGTACCTGTTCAAATGGTATTGTAGAGAAATGAATAAACATTCAGATGACAACAATGTATTACAGCCTGCAAGACGGGGATACCTGTTACAGGAATGCAGTGGAATTTCACCTTGCCAGGCATGATAAATTTTTGCATTCCAAAACTGTAATGCTGTACATTAAACTTGTTTATTTTCAATGTGTTTTTTCCCAAATGCATCAGTACTTCAAGGACACATACTACAAACCAGATGGATTTACAGATGGAACAAGGCCGTTATGGATTTTATATCATCTTTTTGTTGTTTGAGAGAAGGTAGGAAAAATTGCCCTGATAAGTAAAATTGCCAATTAGTATGTAAGTACTTACACATGGAAATCGTTGGGAAAAGGCAACTGCTTTATTTTCCTGCAGGGATTCCCCAGAGACTATGTAATCACAGAAAAATTTTTACCGATACAGCCACATAGAAGTAGATACCTGAATAGAGACCAAAAGAAGGAAGAGAGACTGCATAAGCCTGTCCATCAGTCATCTTACTCTAAAATATAGTGGGATCACATTTAAAACCATTTGATCCCGTTGATCAGGTGGAGGTTGAGAGATCAATGAATTTTTTTTGATCATTAGTGTAGCAGTCTTCTGTATCTGACACTTACCAAATGGTGTGCCCTGTGTCCTGTGAGCATCATCTCATCAGTTCTCACAGGGCAGCGAAGCTGTGTTACAAGGTGCTGTTTCTGACAGGACAGGAAAAAAAAAACCAACCCCAAAAACTCAACAAAAGCACGTTGTGCAAGTTTAGATGAAATTAAAACTTTCTGAATGAGCTTACTTCTCTGAAGGCGTGACTGACATGCTTTTCTGCAACTTAGGGATGTCAAGATTTAGTTATTGCTTGTGAACAGTATTGGGAATCTTTGACAGAATACACAATTTAAGAGTAGACTGTACTCCTGTTTTCTGTGTGCATGTATGTGTCTCTCGGTCTCTTATTCTAGGAAAATGTCTTTTTCATGGCTAGCGAGATTTATGCAGTTGGCAGGCATTTCAAGTTGTAATTGTGAGTAGCTGGATGTTAACTCAAACAACTTGCTCTCTTTGTACGCGTGAAACAAGCAATAGGGGGAAAACCAAAAGGGCAAACCCAGCTTGCTTGGTTATATAAACAAATTAAGTGACTGCTGTTGCCCATCAAGTTTTTCACTGCAATAGGAACTCCCTTCTCCTGGTGAGTTGCTGGTGCCAAGGCTATTACACGTTGTCCCTACCATCAAATCAGCTTCCCATACTAATTAAAGCTGTTGGAGTGCTCTGCTGGCATGTCTTGTGCAGATTGGCTGTAGCTTTGGACATAGGCATAAATACGTGATTGTGTCAGTGTAAATTCTCAGTACCATTTATTTTGATACCTGGAACATGGAAGAATAGGGCTTAATATTTTCAGCTTCTTTCTGCTAGTTTAATTAAAATCAATAACTGTCACCTTGATAATGGATGATCTTCCCGGACAAGACGTATTGGTCTGTTCAGAGACAATAGGGTGTGAAGGGAAAGGAGTTGTAAGATCATGAATTGTCTTACCCGCTGGATATGATGTCAGGATCTTTCAAAAATTATTTTTTTGCATTTGTTATTGAGACAAAATGTGAAAGGGTAGACAGGAGTGGATTGTATTTAAAAATACAGAACTGTTTGATCAGGAGCTGTCTGCTTTTCAATGTAGTCTCAGAGCTGAATGGAGATATCCTATTCTGAGCGCTGACCATGACTTTTGCTGATGCCATATTTCCAGCCTGAAGGGATTTTCAGACTAAATTGAAATCACGTAGAGAACTATCACTCCTTAAGCTCCATTTTGACAAACGGTAATC